>JAKOGI010003763.1:0-42659 GCA_029747015.1 Carnegiea gigantea
CATAGTTCATTCTTTTTGCATTAACTTTTGAGAATTTACTTCCTCTTGATGGTCTTTATGGGTGTAATTAGACCTCCACATGAAAATAGAGCAATGGTTAAAGTTAGTTCATATGTTTTTACGAGATTCTTGATTCATAGCCACCCCATTCGTTCTTTTTCACTCCTTTTAAAGCATTTGTTTCCTCTTATTGGGAGATCCTTATGGGTGTAATTAGACCACTAAATGAAAACAAAACATGAGCTAAAGTAAGCCCCTAAATTTGGCTACATCATCAGTTTGTAACTGCAACATTTGTCCTTTTACACTCATTTTAAGGCATTTCTTCGTTTATTGGTGGTAGCTCTTTGCGCTAGTTATTGAACCCTTGATGAAAAGTGGACGAGACTGAATGTATGTTCTTATTTTTGGCCACATTCTTGGTTGATCGCCACACTATCATTCTTTTGCACTCATTTTAGTGCATTTGCATTCTCTTTTTGTGAGCTCTTTGTGTGTGCAAGTTGGGCTCCAAATGAAAAGAAAACTATAGTTAAAGTAAGTTCCTGAGTTAGGCGAGGTCCTCGATTTACAGCCACAGCTTTCATTCTTTTGCACTCATTTAGGGTAACTATTTTCTCTTTGTGGGAGTTCTTTGTTGGTGTAATTGGAGCCCCAAATGAAAGAAAACTAGAGTTAATGTTTGTTCATAGTTTGGAATGATTCTTTATTTATGGAGACAAGATTCATTCTTTTCGCACTCTTTTCTGGGTATTCCCTTCCCCTTGGTTTGCAACTCCCCATGGGTGTAATTGGAGCTACAAACGAAAATAGATAAGGATTAAAGTTAGTTCTTAAGTTTAACCAGATTCTTGATTTGTAGCGACTCCATTTATTCTTTCCACTCTTTTTCGGTCATTTTTTTCCTCTTATTGGCAGCTCTTCACAAGTGAATTAGTACCCAAAATAAAAACATAACTCAAGTTAAAAGTAAGTTACCAAATTTGGCTACGTCCTCGATTTGTGACCACAACATTTATTCCTTTGCACTTATTTTAAGGCATTTGTTTTCCCTTGATGACGTCCCTTTACAGGGGTCATTTATGCCTTCATTTAAAAGTGAACAAGCATTTAAACAAGTTCTTAAGTTTGGCAAGGTTCTTGACTTATCGCCTCACTTTCATTTTTTTGCACTCATTTTAGTGCATCTGTATTCTCTACTTGGCAGATCTTTCTGAGTATAATCGGGGTCCTAAATAAAACGTAAATTAGAATTGATTGAAGCTCTCAAGTTTGGCGAGGTTCTTGATTGGTAGTTACATCTTTCATTCTTTGCACTCATTTTAGTGCATCTGCTTTCCCTTTTTAGGAGCACTTTGTGGGTGCAGTTGGAGAAAATTAGAGTTAATGAATGTTCTTAAGTTTAGCCAGGTTCTTTATTTATAGACATGCCTTTCGTTTTTTTACTGATTACTTTTTAAGAGCACTTCATTGGTGTAGCTAGAGAAAACTTGAGATGAAGAAAGTTCTTAAGTTTAGCAAGGTTCTTGATCTATAGCCACACCTTTCATTTTTCTTGCACTCATTTTAGGGCATTTAATTTGTCTTTGTTGGCATGATTGGAGCTCCAATTGAAAATACAACTAGAGTTAAAATTAGTTCTTAATTTTGGTAAGATTCTTCATTTGTGGAGACTCACTAGTTGTAAAGGGCTTAGTGAAGCGTACTTTGCACATAAGTTTCATTTAAGCTAGTTTTGAGTTCAGTTAGAGGTTTCGTAAGCATGAAGAAACCTCTAATGTTTCCTAACCAGCGAGGGAAAAGTTTGTATAAGGACAGCAAGGAACTCACTATGTATACACGCATTGACTATTGAATGAAAAGTTGAGCATTGCACCTTAAATCGAAACTAAAATCCTTTGCTTGCGTATCCTATCTTAGGCCGAGTTAGGTGGTGATCAAGTGAGTCTTAACTCTTGTTTAGGTGTTGTTTCTGTACCCTAATCAAGGTTAAGGGCCCTAACTATGTTCTCGGTGGTGATATCTGCATCCAAGAATAGGTTTAGATTCATTCTATCCTTTATATTGGTTTTTGATTCACTTAAAATGAGAGCTAGAATTCAGTTTGTATTCTTAGCTAACTTGACATTCTCTATGAATGTGAGTTTAGCTTAAGTGCTTCCTTCAGTTTTAGAGCCTCTGTTTTCACTTGGTGGGATTTATTGGTGTAATTGGGGCCCCAAATTAAAAGTGAACTAGAGTAATGTAAGTACTTATGTTTTTGTAGGTTTTTGACTTACAACCACTCTTTCATTCTTTTGCACTTATTTATTTTAGGTCATTTGTATTCTCGTTTTTGGGAACTTTTTTACAGGTGCAAGTAGAGCCCCAAATGAAACTGAAAACTACAGTTAAGTTCTTGAGTTTGGCCGAGTCCTTGATTTATAGCCACATCTTTCATTACTATGCACTCGTTTGGAGCAATTATTTTATTTTTACGAGGGCTATTATAGCCACATCTTTCATTACTCTAAAGTCATTTATGGGTGCAAGTAAAACACCAAATGAAAGAAAACTAGAGTTCATGTTAGTTCCCAAATTTGGTATGATTCTTTATTTGTGGGGACACCGTTCGTTCCTTTTACATTAACTTTTGGGCGTTCACTTCCTCTTGATGGGAGCTCTTTATGGGTGTATTTAGACCTCCAGATGAAAATAAAGCAATGGTTAAAGTTAGTTCTTATGTTTTCGCGAGATTCTTGATTCATAGCAACACCATTCATACTTTTCCACTAATTTTAAAGCATTTGCTTCCTCTTGTTAAGAGATCCTTATGGGTGTGATTAGACCACTAAATGAAAACAGAACTTGAGCTAAAGTAAGCTCGTAAAAGTTGGCTACATTATAAGTTTGTAGCTGCAACATTTGTCCTTTACACTCATTTTAAGGCATTTCTTTTTTTTATTGGCGGTAGCTCTTTGTGGGGGTTATTAACCCCTTTATGAAAAGTGGACAAGAGTGAATGTATATTTTTATGTTTGGCACAATTCTTAGTTTATCACCACACTCTCATTCTTTTGCACTCATTTTAGCGCATTTGTATTTGCTTTTTGGGAGCTCTTTATGTGTGCTAGTCGGGCTCTAAATGAAACGACAACTATAGTTAAAGTAAGTTCTTGAGTTAGGCGAGGTCGTCGATTTACAGCCACAGCTTTCATTCTTTTACACTTATTTAGGGCAACTAATTACTCTTTGTAGTAATTCTTTGTCGGTGTAATTGGAGCCTAAAATGAAAGAAAACTAGAATTAAAGTTAGTTCCCAGTTTGAAAAGATTCTTTATTTATGGAGACACCATTCATTCTTTTCACACTCTTTTGTGGGTATTCAAATCCTCTTGGCTTGCAACTCTTCATGGGTGTAATTGGAGCTCCAAATGAAAACAGAAAAGGGTTAAAGTTAGTTCTTATGTTTAACCAAAGTCTTGATTTATAGCGACTCCATTCATTCTTTCCACTCTTTTGCGGTCATTTTTTTCCTCTTATTGGCAACTCTTCACAAGTGCAATTAGTATCCAAAATGAAAACAGAACTCGAGTTAAAGGTAAGTTGTTAAATTTGGCTACGTCCTCGATTTGTGACCACAACATTTATTCCTTTGCACTTATTTTAAGGCATTTGTTTTCCCTTGATGACATCTATTTGCAGGGGTCATTTATGCCCTAATTGAAAAGTGAACAAGCATTTAAGCAAGTTCTTTAGTTTGGCTAGGTTCTTGACTTATCGCCTTGCTTTCATTTGTTGGGACTCATCGATTGTAAATAGCTTAGTGAAGCATGTTTTGTACTTAAGTTTAATTTAAGCTAGTTTAAGTTTAGTTATAGGTTTCCTAAGCACGAAGAAACCTCTAATCCTTTCTAGCCAGCAAGGAACTTCTGTATGAGGACAACAAGGAACTCCCTTTGTATGCACTCATTGAGTATTGAATGAAAAGTTGAGCATTGCCCCTTAAATTGAAACTGAAATCCTTTACTTGTGTATCCTAGCTTAGGCTGAGTTAGGTGGTGATGAAGTGAGTCTTAACTCTTGTTTAGCTAATGTTTCTATATCCTAATTAGCATGAAGGGCCCTAACCTTGTTCTTGGTGGTGATATCTGTATTCAAGAATAGGTTTAGGCTCAATCTATCCTTCACATGGCTTTTGCGTTCACTTAGAACTAAAGCTAGAATTCAGTTTGTATTCTTAGCTAACTTTGCATTCTCTTTGAATGAGAGTTGAGTGTACGAGCATCAATCAATTTTAGGGCCTCTCTTTCCACTTGGCGGGATTTGTGTGTGTAATTGGAGCCCCAAATGAAAAGTGAACTAGAGTAAAGTGAGAACTTATGTTTTTCTAGGTTTTTAACTTACAATGACTCTTTCATTCTTTTGCACTTATTTATTTTAGGTCATTTATATTCTCTTTTTTGGAACTTCTTTACGGGTGCAAGTGGAGCCCCAAATGAAACTAAAAACTATAGTTAAGTTAAGTTCTTGAGTTTGGCTGGGCCCTTGATTTATAGCCACATCTTTCGTTGCTATGCACTCACTTGGGGAATTTTTTTTTTTTTTTTTTTGTGGGAGCTATTAGTGGGTGCAAGTAAAGCACCAAATGAAAGAAAACTAGAGTTAATGTTAGTTCAAAATTTTGGTATGATTCTATATTTTTGGAGACGTGGAGACACCATTCATTCTTTTTGCATTAACTTTTAGGCATTTACTTCCTCTTGATGGGAGCTCTTTGTGGGCGTAATTGGATCTCCCCACGAAAATAGAGCAATGGTTAAAGTTAGTTCTTATGTTTTCACGAGATTCTTAATTCATAGCCACACCATTCGGTCTTTTTCACTCCTTTTAAAGCATTTGTTTTCTCTTGTTAGGAGATCCTTATAGGTGTGATTAGAACACTAAATGAAAATAGAACTTGAGCCAATGTAAGCGCCTAAATTTGGCTACATCATTAGTTTGTAATTGTAACATTTGTCCTTTTACACTCATTTAAGGCATTTCTGTTTTTATTGGTGGTAGCTCTTTGCGGGGGTGATTGACCGCTTGATGAAAAGTGGACAAGAGTGAATGTATGTTCTTATGTTTGGCCACATTCTTGGTTCATCGCCACACTATCATTCTTTTGCACTCATTTTAGTGCATTTGTATTCTCTTTTTGGGAGTTCTTTGTGTGTGCATGTCGGGCTCCAAATGAGAAGAAAACTATAGCTAAGGTAAGTTCTTGAGTTAGGCGAGGTCCTTGATTTACAGCCACATCTTTAATTCTTTTGCACTGATTAAGGGCAACAATTTTCTCTTTGTGGAAGTTCTTCATTGGTGTTAATGGAGCCTAAAAAGAAAATTCTTAAGTTTAGCGAGGTTCTTGATTTATAGCCATACCTTTCATTTTTTTTGCACTCATTTTAGGGCATTTAATTTGTTTTTGTTGGTGTGATTGGAGCCCCAATTAAAAATAAAACTAGAGTTAAAGTTGGTTTTTCATTTGTGTAAGATTTTTCATTTGTGGAGACTCACCAGTTGCAAATGGTAGACTGAAACATGCTTTGTACTTAAGTTTCAGTTAAGCTAGTTTTAAGTTTAGTTAGGGGTTTCCTAAGCATGAAGAAACCTCTAATTCTTCCTAAACAGCAAGGGAAAGTCTGTGTAAGGACAACAAGGAACTCACTTTGTATACATACATTGAGTATTAAATGAAAAGTAGAGCATTGCACCTAAAACCGAAACTGAAATCCTTTACTTTCGTATCCTAGCTTAGGCCGAGCAAGGTGGTGATCAAGTGAGTCTTAACTCCTGTTTAGGTGTTGTTTCTGTACCCTACTCAAGGTTAAGGGCCCTAACCTTGTACTTGGTGGTGATATCTATATCTAAGAATAGGTTTAGATTTAATCTATCCTTTATATTGCTTTCGGATTCACTTAAAACTAGAGCTAGAGTTCAGGTTGCATTCTTAGGTAACTTTGCATTCTCTTTGAATGTGAGTTGAGCGTATGCACATCCATTAATTTTAGGGCCTCTGTTTCCACTTGGCGGGATTTGGGGGTGTAGTTAGAGCCCTAAGTGAAAAGTAAACCAGAGTAAAGTAAGTAATTATGTTTTCTTAGTAAGTAATTATGTTTTCTTAGGTTTTTGACTTATGGCTATAGTTTCATTCGTTTACAATTATTTGTTTTAGGTCATTCGTATTCTCTTTTTCGGGAACTCCTTTATGGGTGTAAGTGGAGCCCCAAATGAAACTGAAAGCTATAGTTAAGTTCTAGAGTTTGGCCGGGTCCTTGATTTTTGGCCACATCTTTCATTACTATGCACTCGTTTGGGGCAATTATTTTCTTTTTGTGGGAGCTATTAGTGAGCGCAAGTAAAACACCAAATGAAAGAAAACTAGTGGTAACGTTAGTTCCTAATTTTGGTATGATTCTTGATTTATGAAGACACTGTTCATTGCTTTTGCATTAACTTTTGGGCATTGACTTCCTCTTGATGGGAGCTCTTTCTGGGTGTAATTGGACCTCCAAAAGAAAATAAAGGAATGGTTAAAGTTAGTTCTTATGTTTTCATGAGATTCTTGATTCATAGCCACACCATTCGTTCTTATCCACCCCTTTTAAAGCATTTGTTTCCTCTTGTTGGAAGACCTATACGGACGTGATTGGACCACTAAATGAAAACAAAACTTGAGCTAAAGTAAGCTCCTAAATTTGGCTAAATTATCAGTTTGTAACTACAACATTTGTCCTTTTACACTTATTTTAAGGCATTTCTTTTTTTTTATTGGTGGTAGCTCTTTGCGGGGGTTATTGTCCCCTTTATGAAAAGTGGACAAGAGTGGATGTATGTCCTTATGTTTGGCCACAATCTTGGTTTATTGCCACACTATTATTCTTTTGCAGTCATTTTAGTGCATTTGTATTCTCTTTTTGGGAGCTCTTTGTCTGTACAAGTCGGGCTCCAAATGAATAGAAAACTATAGTTAAAGTAAGTTCCTTAGTTAGGCGAGGTCCTCAATTTACAGCATGGCTTTCATTCTTTTGCACTCATTTAGGGCAACTATTTTCTATTTGGGGGAGTTCTTTGTTGGTGTAAATGGAGCCCAAAATGAAAGAAGACTAGAGTTAAAGTCAGCTCCTAGTTTGGAAAGATTCTTCATTTATGGAGACACCATTCATTCTTTTTGTACAATTTTGTGGGTATTCACTTCCTCTTTATTTGCAACTCTTCATGGGTGTAATTAGAGCTCCAAATGAAAATAGATAAGGGTTAAAGTTAGTCTTATGTTTAACCAGATTCTTGATTTGTAGTGACTCCATTCATTCTTTCCGCTCTTTTTCGGTCATTTTTTTCCTCCTATTTGTAGCGCTTCACAAGTGCAATTAGTACCCAAAATGAAAACAGAACTCCAGTTAAAAGTAAGTTGGCAAGTTTGGCAACGTCCTTGATTTGCAACCACAACATTTATTCTTTTGCAGTTATTTTAAGGCATTTGTTTTGCCTTGATAACTTCTCTTGGCGGGGTCATTTACGCTCTAATTGAAAAGTGAACAAGCATTTAAGTAAGTTCTTAAGTTTGGCTAGGTTCTTGACTTATCGCCTCGCTTTCGTTCTTTTGCACTCATTTTAGTGCATTTGTATTCTCTACTTGGCAAATCTTTGTGAGTGTAATTGAGGACCCAAATGAAACATAAACTAGAATTGATTGAAGCTCTCAAGTTTGGCGAGGTTCTTGATTTGTAGTTACATCTTTCATTCTTTGCACTCATTTTAGTGCGTTTGCATTCCCTTTTTAGGCGCACTTTGTGGGGGCAGTTGGAGAAAACTATAGTTGATGAATGCTCTTAAGTTTAGCAATGTTCTTGATTTACAGACACACCTTTTGTTTTTTTTTTTTAACTAATTCGCTTTTTCGGAGCACTTTGTTGTTGTACCTAGAGAAAACTCGAGATAACGAAAGTTCTTAAGGTTAGCGAGGTTCTTAATTTATAGTTGCACCTTTGATTTTTTTTTTTTTGCACTCATTTTAGGGCATTTAATTTTTCTTTGTTGGTGTGATTATAGGCCCAATTGAAAATAAAACTAGAGTTAAAGTTGGTTCTTAATTTTGGTATGATTCTTCATTTATGGAGACTCATTAGTTGTAAATGGCATAGTGAAGCACGCTTTGTACTTAAGTTTCATTCAAGCAAGTCTTAAGTTTGGTTAGAGGTTTCCTAAGCATGAAGAAACCTCTAACCCTTCCTAACCAGCAAGGGAAAGTTTGTATAAGCACAACAAGGAACTCACTTTGTGTACACACATTGAGTATTGAATGAAACATTGAGCATTCCAACTTAAATCGAAACTAAAAGTTCTTAAGTTTAGCGTGGTCCTTGATTTATAGTCACACCTTTGATTTTTTTTTTGCACTCATTTTAGGGCATTTAATTTGTCTTTGTTGGTGTGATTGTAGGCCCAATTGAAAATAAAACTAGAGTTAAAGTTAGTTCTTAATTTTGGCATGATTCTTCATTTATGGAGACTCACTAGTTGTAATTAGCATAGTGAAGCACGCTTTGTACTTAAGTTTTATTCATGCAAGTTTTAAGTTTGGTTTGAGGTTTCCTAAGCATGAAGAAACCTCTAATCCTTCCTAACTAGCAAGGGAAAGTTTGTATAAGGACAACAAGGAACTCACTTTGTGTACACACATTAAGTATTGAATGAAACGTTGAGCATTCCAACTTAAATCGAAACTGAAATCCTTTGCTTGCATATCCTAGCTTAAGCCGCGTCAGGTGGTGATCAAGTGAGTCTTAACTCTTGTTTAGGAGTTATTTCTGTACCCTAATCAAGGCTAAGGGCCCTAATCTTGTTCTTGGTGGTGATATCTGTATACAATAACAGGTTTAGAGTCAATCTATCCTTTACATTGCTTTTGAATTCACTTAAAACTAGAGCTAGAATTGAGTTTGCATTCTTAGCTAACTTTGCAATCTCTTTGAATGTGAGTTGAGCGTACATGCATCCATCAATTTTAGGGCCTTTGTTTCCACTTGGCGGGATTTGTAGGTGTAATTGGAGCCCCAAATTAAAAGTGAACGAGAATAAAGTAAGCACTTATGTTTTTCTAGGTTTTTAACTCACAGCCACACTTTCATTCTTTTGTACTTATTTATTTTAGGTCATTTGTATTCTCTTATTTGGGAACATGTCTACGGGTGCAGGTAGAGCCCTAAATGAAACTGAAAACTACAATTAAGTTCTTGAGTTTGGCCGGGTCCTAATTTATAACCACATCTATCATTACTATGCACTCGATTGGGGCAATTGTTTTCTTCTTGTGGGAGCTATTAGTGGGTGTCGGTAAAACACCAAATGTAAGAAAACTAGAGTTAACGTTAGTTCCCAATGTTGGTATGATTATTGATTTGTGGAGACATCGTTCATTCTTTTTGCATTAACTTTTGGGCGTTCACTTCCTCTGGATGGGAGCTGTTTCTGGGTGTAATTGGACCTCCAGATGAAAATAAATCAATGGTTAAAGTTAGTTGTTATGTTTTCGCAAGATTCTTGATTTATAGCCTCACCGTTTATTCTTTTTCACTCTTTTTAAAGCATTTGTTTCCTCATCCTTATGGGCGTGATTAGACCAGTAAATGAGAAGAGAACTTGAACTAAAGTAAGTTCTTGAATTTGGCTACATTATCAGTTTGTAACCGCAACATTTATCCTTTTTATGCTCATTTTAAGGCATTTCTTCTTTATTGGTGGTAGCTCTTGGCGAGGGTTATTGACCCGCTTATGAAAAGTGGACAATAGTGAATGTATGTTCTTATGTTTAGCCACATTCTTGGCTTATTGTGACACTATCATTCTTTTGCACTCACTTTAGTGCATTTGTATTCTCTTTTAGGGAGCTCTTTGTGTGTGCAATTCGGGCTCCAAATGAAAAGAAAACCATGGTTAATGTAAGTTCTTGAGTTACCAGAGGTCCTCGCTTTACAGCCGCGACTTTCATTCTTTTGCACTCATTTAGGGCAACTATTTTGCCTTTGTGGGAGTTCTTTGTTGGTGTAATTGGAGCCAAAAATGAAAGAAAACTACAGTTAAAGTTTGTTCCTAGTTTGGTAAGATTCTTTATTTATGAAGACACCATTCATTCTTTTCGCACTCTTTTGTTGGTATTCACTTCCTCTTTGTTCGCAAATCTTCATGGGTGTAATTGGAACTCCAAATGAAAACTGATAAGGGTTAAAGTTAGTTCTTTTATTTAACTAGATTCTTGATTTGTAGCGACTCCATTTATTCTTTCTACTCTTTTTCAGTCATTCTTTTCCCTCTTATTGGCAGCTCTTCACAAGCGCAATTAGTGCCCAAAGTGAAAACAGAACTCGAGTTAAAAGCAAGTTATTAAATTTGGCCACGTCCTCGATTTATGACCACAATATTTATTCTTTTGCACTTATTTTAAGGCATTTTGTTTTCCCTTGATGACATCTCTTTGTAGGGGTTATTTACGCCCCAATTGATAAGTGAACAAGCATTTAAGCAAGTACTTTAGTTTGGCTTGGTTCTTAACTTATTGCCTCACTTTCATTCTTTTGCACTCATTTTAGTGCACCTGTATTCTCTACTTGGGAGGTCTTCGTGAGTGTAATTGGGGAACCAAGTGAAACGTAAACCATAATTAAAGCTCTCAATTTTGCCGAGGTTCTTCATTCATAGTTATACCTTTCATTCTTTGCACTCATTTTAGTGCATTTGCATTTCCTTTTTTCGAGCACTTTGTCGGTGTAGTTGGAGAAAACTAGAGTTAAGGAATGTTCTGAAGTTCAGCGATGTTCTTGATTTATAGACACACCTTTCGTTTTTATTTTTACTAATTCCCTTTTTCAGAGCACTTTGTTGGTGTAGTTAGAGAAAACTCGAGACTGAGAATGTTCTTAAGTTTAGCGAGATTCTTGATTTATAGCCTCACCTTTCATTTTTTTTGCACTCATTTTAGGGCATTCAATTTGTGTTCATTGTTGTGATTGGAGCCCAATAGAAAATAAAACAAGAGTTAAGGTTGGTTCTTAATTTTGGTAAGTTTCTTCATTTGTGGGGACTCATCAATTTAAAATAGCTTAGTAAAGCATGTTTTGTACTTAAGTTTCATTGAAGCTACTTTTAAGTTTAGTTAGAGGTTTCCTAAGCATGAAGAAACCTCTAATCCTTCATAGCCAGCAAGGGAACGTCTGCATGTGGACAGCAAGGAACTCCCTTTGTATACACACATTGAGCATTGAATGAAAAGTTGAGCATTGCTCCTTAAATTGAAACTAAAGTCCTTTGGTTGCGTATCCTAGCTTAAGCCGAGTTAGGTGGTGATCAAGGAGTCTTAACTCTTATTTAGGAGTTGTTTCTGTACCCTACTCAAAGTTCAGGGCCCTAACCTTGTTCTTGGTGCTGATATCTGTATCCAAGAATGGGTGTGGATTCAATCTATCCTTTACATTGCTTTTGGATTCACTTAGAACTAGAGCTAGAATTCTATTTGCATTCTTAGCTAACTTTGCATTCTCTTTGAATGTGAGTTGAGCGTACATACATCCATTAATTTTAGGGCCTCTGTTTCCACTGGGCGGGATTTGTGGGTGTAATTGGAGCCCTAAATTAAAAGTAAACCGGAGTAAAATAAGTACTTATGTTTTTTGAGGTCTTTGACATATAGCCGCCCTTTCATTCTTTTGCACTTATTTATTTTAGGTCATTTCCATTCTCTTTTTTAGGAACTTCTTTACGGGTGCAAGTGGAGCCCAAAATGAAACTGAAAACTACAGTTAAGTTCTTGAGTTTGGTCGGGCCCTTCATTTATAGCCACATCCTCCATTATTATGCACTCGTTTGGGGCAATTATTTTCTTTTTGTGGGAGGTATTAGTGGGTGCAAGAAAAACACAAAATGAAAGAAAACTAGAGTTAATGATCGTTCCCAATTTTGGTTTGATTCTTGATTTAAGGAGACACCATTCATTCTTCTTGCATTAACTTTTGGGCATTTACTTCCTGTTGATGGGAGCTCTTTGTGGGTGTAATTGGACCTCCACTTGAAAATGGAGCAATGGTTAAAGTTACTTCTTATGTTTTCACGAGATTCTTGATTCATTGCCTGTGACCTCCTCTCAGGTCGCGGATAGTTACCAGGAACCATCTTAAGGATCATCGACCGGCCCCACAACTCACCGCAAGCGTTTTTGATGTGTTTCGTCCTCGGTCACACGCTGCCTGAGAAACTTCCCAACAGCTCACCCATCTCAAGATTGCTCCCCAACAAGCATACTTAACTGTGAAGTTCTTAAGAGTGGGCTTTTCGAAAAGAAAGGGGCCTTTGGTGATATAGATAGTCACTTCAAATCCTTTTAAGCCACACCCATGGTGTTACACAGCCACACCATTCGTTCTTTTCCACACCTTTTAAAGCATTAATTTCCTCTTGTTGGGAGATCCTTACGGGTGTGATTAGGCCGCTAAATGAAAACGAAACTTGAGCAATAGGAAGCTCCTAAATTTGGCTGCATCATCAGCCTGTAACTGGAACATTTGTCCTTTTACACTCATTTTATGGCATTTCTTTATTTACTGGTGATAGCTCTTTGTGGTGGTTGTTGACCCCTTTATGAGAAATGGACAAGAGTGAATGTACGCTGTTATGTTTGGCCATATTCTTAGTTTATCGCCACAGTATCATTCTTTTGCACTTATTTTAGTGCATTTGTATTCTCTTTTTGGGAACTCTTTGTGTGTACAAGTCGGGGCTCCAAATGAAAAGAAAACTGTAGTTAAAGTAAGTTCTTAAGTTAGTCAAGGTCCTCGATTTATAGCCACAGTGATGCAACTTTGAAGGAAAACACTTATACTCAAACCTGAATTCAAAGCTAATTGCAAAGCAAACTGAATTCAAGCTAACTGTGAGTGAATTCGTGAATGAATGATTGAAAGAAGGATAAACTAAATTCTTGTTTAGAGAGAAACACCACTAAACTTGAGCTTAGGGTCCCTAAACTGTGATTAAGATACAGAAACACCACTTAATCAAGGTTTAGGACTTACTTGATCAACACCTTAATTGACCAAATTAAGGATAAGCAAGTGAAGTATTTAGATAAACGAAAGTTGTTTGCCCTCAATTCTGGTTTTGATTCAATATTCAAGTCTAAGTTACAAAATATGCCACAACAAACATTAATACCAAGCCAAGGAAGCAACCAAGCAGCAAAGGAACCTGACTGAGGTTTCCTCCCTAGGGAGGAAAAGTTTTAAGTTTACTAATCCTTGCGCTTAGGAATAACTAGATTACATGCTTGCTTAATTAAACTAATTATAACGAAAATGCTAAGGAAAGTAAAACAAATGATGTACTTAACCTTAATACATCTTAATTAAGCTAATACACTAGCATTACTAGCAAAAATGTGGAGAAAAGCAGCCGTAAAGTGAATCCCCTTGTCGGCAATCCAATCAGAATGTAAGGTGTGTTTGCTTCCTTTTTGCTCTCATTGGATGGATACGTCCCAGGGCTTGTCAGTAGCAAGTCATGGTGTTTCCTGGTTTCTTAACTAGTGATTGAAGCAAGCAAGGAGGGAGCTGAGCAAACCCATTGAAGAAGGAAAAACACGTAGCACTAAACCGGGTTTTCTAAAATAATTTTTGGCCCGGTTTTGTGACCTTGCTTCCACCAATCAAAAATGAGAATGATTTTAATGTCAGGCCATGGGCAGACTCCTTAGGGTGTGTACAAAGCCCCCTGCAAAGAAATCAAGGTTAAATCCTATGTAAGTAGAAGATTTCTAGTAAAACATTTTACCGTGCAATTTTGAACCAAAACTGGCAGGTTGAACAAAAGGCCTTGATCTCGTAACTTCGATTGTGCATGACTGATTTTAAATGGTTGGACATAAAAACCAACATCGTAAGGAACCCAAAAATGCAAAAATATCTGTCTTAAGCCACAACGTAGCTTAAGAAATCAAATGAATAATACTGCATAAATTCTGGTTGTTCATCCCGGTTGCTTCTGTTTGGTTCTTCTCTGAAATCTGAACCATTGCTTGGACATGGGAACTTGGATTGGACCTTGTAAGACTCTTAGGACCCTCTTCTTTGTCTTGGCAATAGGGGACTCCATCATCCTCCCCTTGTTAAAGAGATTCGATCCTCAAATCTTTAAGGTAATCATCGGCATATTAAGCGGTAAAGTCAGCCACATTGCATGTAGCTGAAATTCCATAGTCCCCTAGCAAATAAACCTCATAAGTATTGTCATTAATCTTTTTAAGTACCTTAAATGGACCATCAGCCCTTGGCATGAGTTTGTTCTTCCTCTTTGAAGGAAATCTTTCCTTTCTTGGGTGTATCCATACAAGGTCTGCTGGTTGAAATACCAGCTTCTTCTTATGTTTGTTGGCTTGAGCTTGACATAATGCATTAGTCTTCTCTATTTTGCTGGTCACCAACTCTTGTATCTTTTGGATTTCTTCCACCCTAGCTGTTGCATCTGCACTTGGCTTTTGATCTAAAGGACGTGGAGTAAGATCAAGTGAACTAATAGGATCAATCCCATAGACCTCCTCAAATGGTGATAGACCAGTAGCTTGCTAGGAGCCCTATTGTAAGCAAATTCTGCATGAGGTAAAAGCAAATCCCAAGCTTTGGCATTAGGGTTAATCAAAGCCCTTATAGTGTTCCTAGGGTTCGATTTTTAACCTCAGTTTGCCCATCAATTTGTACATGGCAAGTGGTACTATACTTGAGTTTAGTACCCAACTTCTTCCACAATGTAATCCAAAAATAGCTTACAAACTCAGTATCCCGATCAAAAACAATTAATCTAGGTATACCATGTAATCTAGCCACCTCCCTGAAATACAACTCAGTAATGTATGTAGCATCATTAGTCTTGCTGCCTGGAATAAAATGAGGCATTTTAGAGAACCTATCTACTACAATAAAGATTACTTCTTTATTCCTTTAGGTCTTAGGCAGTCCAAGAATGAAATCCATACTTACATCAACTCAAGGAGTAGTAAGAATAGGTAGAGGTGTGTATAGGTCGTGGGGTAAGGACTGACTTTTAGCCACTTGACAAGTCCCACACCTCTTCAAAATGTCTTGTATGTCCTTCTCCATACCTGGCTAGTAGTAATGCTCCCTTACCATGATAAGTGTCTTGTTTTCACCATAGTGACTAGCTAAAGAACCTCCATGAAGTTCCCTGATTAGAAGCTCCCTTGTGCTACAACTTGGTGCACACAGTCGTGTACCCTTGAAAAGGAATCCTTTTTGAATAAGGAAATCTCCTTTCGGGTGCTTTGAACATTCAACAAACAACTCCCCAAAATCTTCATCTTCAGCATACAAAGCTTTTAGAAGCTCAAAACCAAGTACGCAAGCATCTAATTGAAACAGAATTAGATACCTCCGTGTATAGCATTAGCACCTTGATTAAGCTTCCCAGATTTATGCTTGATTGTGAAATGATGTGACTGGAGAAACTCAACCCACTTAGCATAACGTGAGTTTAGCTTATGTTGACCTTGAATATACTTCAAAGCTTCATGGTCAGAATGAAGGATAAACTCACTTGTAATCAAATAATGACTCCAATGCTTTGAACATCTTACAATTGCATGGAACTCTTTATCATATGTGGAATACTTCCTTCTTGAATCACATAATTTTTCACGCAAGAAGGCTAATGGCTTGCCTTCTTGCGTAAGAACACCACCTGTGCTAACTCCAGAGGCATCACATTCAACTTAAAAAATCTTACTAAAGCACGGCAAAGAGAGGACATGTGCTTGAGTAAGTCTTCTTTTGATCTCTTCAAAGGCATATTAAACTTTTGGCGTCCATTGGAATGATGTACCCTCGATAACTTCAGTCATAGGAGCCATGATTGTGCTGAAACTTCTAATAAACCTCCTGTGAAATGAAGCTAATCCACGAAAAGCTCGAACATCATGATTAATTTAGGAGTAGGCCATGACCGAATAGCTTCAAGCTTGCTCTCATATGCCTTAATGACATCACCAGTGACTATGTAACCTAAGAATGTTACTTCAGCAGTGAAGAAAGCACACTTCTTAAGGTTACTAAAAAGTCTCTTAGGTTCCAGAACAAGCATAACTTGAGTTAAATGGCCTTGATGTTCATGCTCATCATTGGAATAAATCAAGATATCATCGAAGTAAACCACCACAACTTGCCTATGTACGGCCTGAAAACTTGATTCATCAATCTCATAAATGCGAGAGGTGTATTTGAAAGACCAAAGGGCATAACCAACCATTCATATAGCCCTCCTTTAGTTTTTAAGGCTGTCTTCCATTCATCACCTTCTTTAATCCGAATTTGGTAGTATCCACTTCAAAGGTCTATCTTTGAAAACACTTTAGAGCCATGTAACTAATCCAGCATCTCTTCAAGTCTTGGTATGGGATACCTATACCTGATTGTAATTTTGTTGATGGCCCTACTATCCATACACATACACACTCCACCATCCTTCTTAAGCACCAAAAGAGCAGGAACTGCACATTAAGGACTCAAGGATTAATCCCTTGGACTTCAATTCCTCAACTTGCCATTGTATTTCCATGGTGTCGTTAGCATTCATCCTATAAGCAGGCTTATTAGGTAGGATAAAACTAGGAATAAGATCAATGTGGTGTTGTATATCTCTTTTAGGAGGTAAACCCGTGGGTATCCCATCAGGAAATAAATGACAGAAGTTTTGTATGAGTGTTTGGGCTACGAGATGAGTGGGTAAAGGAGTTGCTAGTTCTTCACACATGCTTAAAATCCACCCTTCAAAGGCTTTGAACTCATGTTGAGAAGCCTTTAACAAAGGTTCACTTATGATTAGTAGCAAATCAGAATGTTTGGGCTTGTTTTGAGGCCTAATTTCATGGAGTTTTGATGGGGATAAAGGGGCTAAAGTGATCTTCTTACCATCCTTAGTAAAGGAGTAAGTCTTCAAGTAACCATTATGCATAACCTTATGATCATACAACTGTGGTCTTCCCAAAATCGTATGACAAGCATCAATAGGGATAACATCACACCATAATTCATCTTGATAGTTCTTTCCAATGGAGAAAGAAATCAAGCACCGTGAGTTAACTTAGATTCCCTTGCTTTGATTCAGCAATTGAATGCTGTATGGACATGGATGTGTCATAGTTTGCAATCTTAGTTTCTCAATCATGCTTAGAGAAACCACATTTGTACAGCTTCCTCCATCAATAATCAAAGAACATACCTTCCCTTGGATTGTATAATGAAAATGGAATATATTCTCTCTTTATTCATCTTCTACTCCTTTTTTATTGCTTAGAACTCTTCTCAAAACTAATAATTCAGCTTCATCAGCCTCTTCTACTACTTCTTCTTGAGTTTCCTCACGTTCATTCTCACATTCATCTTCCTTTTCTTCCTCTTCAAACTCCTCCTTCACGGTTGACCATTCAGCTAAGGTAATCACCTTACGGTTTGGATAGTCCAAAGCTATATGCCCAAGTCCTTGACATTTGAAACATCTTCTATTGCTCATGAGGCTGGGATTAGGCTTATTTTGAGGCGTTTGGATTTTTGCGGAGCTGGGGTTCTTTGTGGAAAGGAAGGAAATGGATTTTGTGGCTTGGAAGTAGGATTAGAACTCCCCTTATTAAAGGGTTGGGTCCGGGTATAAGGCTTTGGATTTTGGGGTTTTAGGGGCTGCCTTGCCTTCTTTTGCTGTGCTACCTTGTGAGCCAGTGCACAAACTTCATCAAAGGTAGTATAAGCTTGGAATTCAACCACATTAGAATACCTAGGATTAAGACCTCCTAAGTACCTAACAATGGTTGGCTATTCGGGTTCTTGTAAATGACATTTGATTACAAGTTTCTCAAACTCACGTATATAATCTTTAACACTCAGATTACCTTAAGGAAGATTATAGAGTTGAGAATAGCAATCTTAAACATAAGTTGGGGGAAGAAAATGAGCCTTAAGCTTTGATTTCATCTTATCCCATGTTCTGATTTTAGACTTTCTTTCCCTAACCAGTTTATGATGCATATTTCCATATGCATCATTTTTATTCAACTCCAATTTCAAAGAAGAAAAGGGTCAAAGAAGATCATGCATGGAAATGTGCCTATTTGGTCTTCTTAAGTGAGTTCAAAGACTCGCGACACTATGGAGAGGTCAAAAAAAAGGTTAAGCTTTGCTAGAAATTTGGTGCCGAATTCATCCCTGCGGAACCCGATTTTTGTGACCACTTGTGGACAAGCTCAAGTGGACCCACAACTTGAGGGCCCATGTGCTTTTGAAGCTTAAGATTTCATCTTTCAAATAAGCCCAAGTTTGTTTAATTTGGACGTCATTTGATTGGGCAAACTATCACTCAAAAGTACATTATTCTGATCCAGTCCAGTCTGAGATAGGTGCATTGTTTGGGCCATAACTTTCAAACCGCTTATTCAAATTGAGCAAATGAGCCCATTCTGGAAAATAGACTTCCAGGGCTTTCTAACCAGCCCAAGAACGCGTGATTTGGCCGAGTATTCTGGAAGTTATGCTCTGTTGAAGTTGAGGCAGCTGCAAGGATTAATTCTGGGAATATGAAGAGTTTTCGGTTACATGTGATTGTGTGGCTGATATTGTGCACGTTTTAGATGCTTCTAGATTGATGTAATCAGCTGCAAAAATCCTAGAATATTCCTTGTAACCTCCCCCACCCCTTTATGATGAGTCTTTTCATTTTTCTTAGACTTTTCATTAGCTAGTTTTAATTGTTAGGAGTTATTTGAGTCCTTTGATTGTCTTTTGCTGAGTCTATAAAAGGGGAGGGGCGTGTGAAGCTAATCATTCAGCATTGTAAGAGATTTCCAAAGTAATACAAGCACCTTTGAGAGAGATTCTCATTTGTGTCTCAAAATTCCTAGTTCTATATCTTGAATTTGGCTCATTCAAGTGGTGTTCTAGGTTCTCTTCCTTGTCCAATTGGAGTGATTCCTTGGTTAAGACAAGAGAATTAGCCCAAGATCAAGTCATTGAGTGGCTCCGTGAAGGATTATCTCAATTACAAGATCTTGTTCTATCCTTTTTTCTTGTGTAGTGAAGTTTTTCATCCATCTCATCCATCTTTCATTTCTCTTTCCAATTTGGCTTATTTGAGTTGGAGTTTGATTTGGTTCACTTGCCCACCCACATCTACATCAATTGGTATCAGAGCCAAGGCTTTTAAAGTGACCCACATCATACCCAAACACATCCCAAAAAGCCAAAATACAAAAAAACAAAAAGAGGCACAAACCGGCAATCCGAGTCTCGAAGACCAGAGAAGCAGCACGGTGCCCCCGTGCCACCATACACGACCGTGCCATATCATTTTTCCAGAAATCTTCAAGTCGAGACGGAACACGGTGCCCCCGTGCCGCCAAGCACGACCGTGCCACTCTACTTTTCTGCATTTTCTTCAGCCGAAGTATAGCACGGCCTGCCCGTGCCCCCTTGCACGACCGTGCCACCTTTGCCACAGCCAACTTACGTTTCAAATCAATCCACGAAGAACCCTAGACCTCATCCTTTATGCCGTCTTCAAAGAACTGGGAGAAAGAACTAGCTCTTATTGATATTGGATATGCTTGCTTTGCAATTCCAAAATTTCATGGCGAAAAGGAAGAGTTCGCAGGTTGGTTATCTAAGGTGGAACGAGTTTTTGCTTGTTGTATCCTTAATGACCAACAGAAGTTCGAAGTGGTTATTTCAAGATTGAGAGGATGTGCACTTCAGTGGTGGAATAAATATAAGTTTGAGCGAAAAAAGAAAAGAAAAGAAAAGGTGAGAACTTGGAAGAAATTGAGTAGTAAGTTGAAGGGTTCCTTTTACCCATCCACTTACATGCCCGTGGAAGCAAGTATCTCCGTTAAGCTCACGGGTTCATTCCCTTCCACCCCACAAAAAGAACCAACCCCACAAATGATCTTTCCCCCACAACCTAGGAGGTGTCTCAAGTGCCAAGGGCTTGGACACTTATCCACGAATTGCCCAAACAACGCGGTCATTACCTTGGAAGAAAGGAAAGCCGTGGAAGAAGAGAACGATCAGGAGGAAAGCCTTGAAGAAGAAATTGAACTCAAGGTTTAAAAAGAAGAAATACTTCCCTTAGAGAAGGTTTCTCAAAAGCCAAACAAAGATGAAGAGATCCTTGGAGAGGAAGCTTCAAGCCTAGTTGACCTACCTCTTGTTTTTGGTGACTGTGGTGATAAAGAGACCATTAAACTTGAGACCCAAAGATCCGAGTTGAAGCAAGAAGAGATTGTGCAAGAAATTGAGCAATCCTTCACCGAAGAAGGGTGCCAAGAAGATAATGAGGTGAATTTGAGCATAACCCCAAGAATTGAAGAGCATGTAGTCAAAGACCTTGAAGTGATGAAGCCTTGTATGGTTGCTGAAGAGTTTGAACAACTCTTGATTCAAGAAGTACGCCCTACCCAACTCCAAGCACCCGAGTTGGAGGCATGTGGGGTTATTGAAGAAGTTGAGCAACTCTTGACCCAAGAAGAATTCACCTTAACCCCCATTCAACCTTCCCAACCACTCAAACCACAAAAGGACCGACAAGCCTTAACCCTCATTCATCCTTCCCAAACCCTTGCCCCCAAAAAAGATTTCCCACTTCCGCCTCTTCTCCTCACCAGGTATGACCCGTTTTATCATCCTCCCCGCACCCTCTTCTATATCTCTCTAGAGGTGATGCCCTGTGACCTCCTTCCCCAAAAGCTCCCATATTGTAAGCACGACCCCTTTCTTGAGAGGTTTGCCAACCCTTTGAGTTTGAGGACAAACTCAAAACAACCCGGGGAGTATGATGCATATTTCCATATGCATCATTTCTATTCAACTCCAATTTCAAAGAAGGAAAGGGTCAAAGAAGATCATGCATGGAAATGTGCCTATTTGGTCTTCTTAAGTGAGTTCAAAGACTCGCGACACTATGGAGAGGTCAAAAAGAGGTTAAGCTTTGCGAGAAATTTGGTGCCGAATTCATCCCTGCGGAACACGATTTTTGTGACCACTTTTGGACAAGCTCAAGTGGACCCACAACTTGAGGGCCCATGTGCTTTTGAAGCTTAATATTTCAGCTTTCAAATAAGCCCAAGTTTGTTTAATTTGGACATCATTTGGTTGGGCAAAATATCACTCAAAGATACGTTATGCTGATCCAGTCCAGTCTGAGATAGGTGCATTTTTTGGGCCATAACTTTCAAACCGCTTATCCAAATTGAGCAAATGAGCCCATTCTGGAAAATAGACTTCCAGGGCTTTCTAACAAGCCCAAGAACGCGTGATTTGGCCGAGTATTCTGGCAGTTATGCTCTGTTGAAGTTGAGGCAGTTGCAAGGATTAATGCTGGGAATATGAAGAGTCTTAGGTTACATATATTTGTGTGGCTGATATTGTCCACGTTTTAGATGCTTCTAGATTGATGTAATCAGCTGCAAAAATCCTAGAATATTCCTTGTAACCTCCCCACCCCCTTTTATGATGTGTCTTTTCATTTTTCGTAGACTTTTCATTAGCTAGTTTTAATTGTTAGGAGTTATTTGAGTCTTTTGATTGTCTTTTGCTGAGTCTATAAAAGGGGAGGGGCATGTGAAGCTAATCATTCAGCATTGTAAGAAATTTCAAAAGCAATACAAGTACTTTGAGTGTGTTTCTCAAAAGTGCAACTAAATTCCTAGTTCTATATCTTGAATTGTGGCAAATGCAAGTGGTGTTCTAGGTTCTCTTCCTTTTCCAATTGGAGTGATTCCTTGGTTAAGACAAGAGAATTAGCCCAAGGTCAAGTCATTGAGTGGCTCCGTGAAGGATTATCTCAATTACAAGATCCTGTTCTATCCCTTTTTCTTGTGTAGTGAAGTTCTTCATCCATCTCATCCATCTTTCATTTCTCTTCCCAATTTGGCTTATTTTGAGTTGGAGTTTGATCGGGTTCACACTTGCCACCCAATATACATCAGTTTAGCACGTAGGTTTGTCCACCATAAAGAAGCATACTTCCTAAGTCTTAAGGCCACTAACTTGACCATCTTATCCTCTTGAACATCTTTATACTCAAAGACACGTTCAACATCATGCAGCCAATCTAAAAACTCTTCTAGATCAAGCTTACCTTCGAATTCTTGAATTTCAACTTTAAAGTCATTGGTATTGGCTTGAAACCGTGGTTCTGGTCTAGCCATTCTCAAAGGTTCATCTTCACTAGATGAATCAATGTCATGACTATAGACTTGTTCTTGCCTTCTTGGTTCTGATTATAGAGTTTCTTCATTCACCTTTTGCTTTTCCTTCAAAAAAGAACCAAGTTGCTTGCGTAGATACTCATTTTGAGCTTGAGTTTCTTGCTTTTGTTGAGTATCCTCATGAATCTTCTTCACCAGCATTTCATTCTGCCTCATTAATGCTTCAAACTTCTCTTCCAAACTCATGCTATAACTCATCTTGCTCATGGTTTGTGTTTGGATTCATGCTAGGAGTGTGTTTGAAATTTTGTGTGGGAATGAATTCTAGAAGTGGAGGGACATACCAGGCCAAGGAGAAAGCAAAGTTGTGCTACCGAATATGATGTATCTTTGAAGGAAAACACTGATACTCTAACCTGATTTCGAAGCTAATTGCAAAGCAAACTAAATTCAAGCCAAGCGTGAGTGAATCTGTGAATGAATGATAGAAAGAAGGATAAACTAAACTCTTGTTTAGATACAGAAATGCCACTAAACTTAAGCTTAGGATCCCTAAACTATGATTAAGATATAGAAACACTACTTAATCAAGGTTTAGGGCTTACTTGATCGGCACCTTAATCGACCAAATTAAGAATAAGCAAGTGCAGTATTTAGATGAACAAAAGTTGTTTGCTCTCAATTCTAGTTTTGATTCAATATTCAAGTCTAAGTTGCAATATATGCCATGACAAACATTAATACCAAGTCAAGCAAGCAACTAAGCAGCAAAGGAATCTGATTGAGGTTTCTTCCCTAGAAAGAAAACATCTTAAGTTTGCTAATCCTTGTGCTTAGGACTAAATTGGATTACATGCTTGCTTAATTAAAATAATTGCAACCAGAATGTTGAGGAAAGCAAAACAACTGATGTACTTAACCTTAATACATCTTAATTAAGCTAATACACCAGCATTACTAGCAAAAATTTGGAGAAAAGCAGCCGTAAAGTGAATCCCCTTTTCAGCTATCCAATCAGAATGCAAGGTGTGTCTGCTTCCTTTTTTCTCTCATTGGATGGATGCATCCCAAGGCTTCTCAGCAACAAATCATGGTGATGGGGACCATCGTGCCCAAGCTTCATCCACACATTCAGCAAACCCTCACACCCATTCAACCCCCAAGGAGGCCAAAGAAGTTCATGCCTTGGTCAGAAAACTCATAAACACAGCAGAAGATGCACTGCCCAGTTCGTCCAGTTTCTGCCCGGTTTTGTGTCGCTGTTGGAGCAAAATATAGAGGGGGAAATTTCCTGTACGCACCACCCCCTTAAAGCTTAAGATCTTAGCTTTCCAACAAGACCTTTTGCAAGGAATTTGGAGTCCATTTGGTCAGCCAACCAAGCCCAAAACTGAAGACAGCGCACTGCAGGGCGCCAATCAGCACAGTCCGAATTAAGGGAATGTTTGGCCCACCAACTCAACTCCATTGTTTCTGAAATTTTGCAGCATGAAAGGGGACACAAATATTTATCAGGTCATGGGTTCAAATCCCATCCAAAGCACCCCCTTGTGTTGGTATTAACCAGCCAAAAGGACAAGGAAAACACCCTTTTAACCGGTTTGTCTCTAGCCGGTACAAGGGGCTGATTTCCCTTGGTTTTTGCTTGCCCACCTGCCTAATGACTCACCTTTGCTGCACTCTAGGACTTTTGTAAGCTTGACACCTCATTTGGGAGGCATAATAACCCCTAATGAGCTAGATTAAGCTAGGTAGTGAGGTGTTTAACTTGTTGTGGCTGATTTGATGTGTTTCTCTTCCCCACATGTACTTAGCTTTGTATTTGCTGCCTAGGGAGAGAGGGAGCTCGGCCATGGCTTGTTAAAAGGCAGCTTGGTTCCTTCTTTTTGCAACCAACTTGAATGCATAAGCTTGTGAGTTCTCAAAGAAACTCTCCCCTCAAAATTCCTAGTCTATATCTTAAGTGTGGCAACTTAAGTGGTGTCTAGGTCCCATTATCTCAATTAGGTGGTGATTCCTAATTGATCTAAGGGGATTGCCCAAGTATCCAACAAGAGTGGCTCCTCTTGGATTATCTCTTGAAGGTGCTTGCTCTATCAACTCTCCTCTTATCTTCTACACCCTCTCCCTTTCCTCCCTTAGTTTCCTTAGCAAGAACAAGGGTGGAGTAAGCTTGGGTTGTGTTCATTGCAAGCATACATCAACTTGGTATCAGAGCCTAGGCTACCCCCCTGAGTATTGCTTCCAACCTCAAACACATCCCAAACACAAAACCCACAAAAACATCCCAAACACTCCCCCCCATGGATTTTCAGCCGTGCACAACCAGAAACACAGCACGGGTGCCCCGTGCCCCCATAGCACGACCGTGCCACACAATTCCTGCAACCTTCATTTTCCAGCAACCCAGCACGGTCACCCCGTGCCAACCCACACGACCGTGCCACAGACCCTGTCCCAGAATTCACCCACAGCCCGTGAGCACGCCCACCCCGTGCCACTGCACACGGCCGTGCCTCCCTCTTCCCTCCCAAAACACTAAGCTTCCACCACAAAGCTATCATGTCCGGTAGCCTCACCCCTTCCCAAGTGGCTGAACAAGCTCATGGGGAGAAAGCCGAACTTGGGGCTCGAGTCAAGTACCTTCAACGGCAACTTGGCCAACTTATGGAAGAAAAGAGGCGACACCAATGGGGCTCTAGAAGTTCAAGCAAGCATGGGGACTCGGACGACTCTGAGGGAAGCAACCCCTTTGGAGATTCAAGCGAAGAAGAGCAAGGTAGACGTCCCAGCCGACATCAAAGGCAACGTGAACGAGGTTATGGAGATTTCAAAGTTGATATCCCGGAGTTTGAAGGACAACTTGATCCGGATGTCTTCCTCGATTGGTTGCAAACGGTGGAGCGAGTCTTTGAGTACAAAGACATCCCGGAAGGCAAAAAGGTAAAGCTAGTGGCCTTGAAACTTCGCAAATATGCATCTATTTAGTGGTTCAATGTTGTGTCTAAGAGAGTAAGAAAGGGGAAAAGTAAGATTAAGACTTGGGAGAAGATGAAGTCCAAACTAAAGGCCAAATTCTTACCCCCACATTACCTCCAAGACAATTTCCTTAAACTCCACCACCTCAAATAAGGTTTCAAAAGTGTAGAAGAGTACACTAGGGACTTTGAACAACTCCTCTTGAAATGTGATTTGAAGGAGGATGACTCCCAAACCTTGATTCGATACTTAAGTGGTCTTGATGAGCAAATTGCCCATGTTGTTGAGTTGCATCCCTACACCTCTCTTGATGAGCTAAGTGCTCTAGCCCACAAAGTTGAAATGCAAAAGAAACTCAAAGGCAAGAATCCCATCCCCAAGCCTACCCCACGGCCTTATGGCTTCCAAAAGCCTCCGTACACTCCTCAAAAATCCTTCCCATCCCCGAACCCGAAACCCCCACAAAACACCACTCCACAAACTCCCTCCAAACAACCGCCCCCAAAGCCATCTAGCAAAGTCCGGTGTTTTTGTTGCCAAGGCCTTGGACACTATGCTTCCGGGTGTCCCAACAAAAGAATGGTCTCTCTAGCTGAATATCAAGCTTCCCTAGAGGAGCTAGAAGAGGAGGTAGAGAAGGAGGAAGATGAGAAAGGGGTGTACTTGAATGAAGTCATAGAGGAGGTTGAAGAGGGCCCGGATGAAGGAGAGCTCTTACTAATTCGAAGAGCTTTGAGTGGGCTTGCTTCACATGAAGAAATGGAACAACAGGAGAGTATTTTCCACACTCGATGCACCGTAAGTGGATGATGCATATTTCCATATGCATCATTTTTATTCAAGTCCAATTTCAAAGAAGAAAAGGGTCAAAGAAGATAATGCTTGGAAGTGTGCTTATTTGGTCTTATTAAGTGAGTTCAAAGACTCACGACACTATGAAGAGGTCAAAAAGAGGTTAAGCTTTGCTAGAAATTTGGAGCTGAATTCATCCCTGTGGAACCCGATTTTTTGTGACCACTTTTGGACAAGCTCAAGTGGACCCACAACTTGAGGCTCCACATCGTTTTGAAGTTTAAGATTTCAGCTTTCAAATAAGCCCAAGTTTGTTTAATTTGGACGTCATTTGATTGGGCAAAATATCACTCAAAGATACGTTATGCTGATCCAGTCCAGTCTGAGATAGGCGCATTGTTTGGGCCATAACTTTCAAACCGCTTATCCAAATTGAGCAAATGAGCCCATTCTGGAAAATAGACTTCCAGGGCTTTCTAAAAAGCCCAAGAACGCGTGATTGGCCGAGTATTCTGGAAGTTATGCTCTGTTGAAGTTGAGGCAGTTGCAAGGATTAATGCTGGAAATATGAAGAGTCTTAGGTTACATATATTTGTGTGGCTGATATTGTGCACGTTTTAGATGCTTCTAGATTGATGTAATGAGCTGCAAAAATCCTAGAATATTCCTTGTAACCTCCCCCACCCCCTTTTATGATGTGTCTTTTCATTTTTCTTAGACTTTTCGTTAGCTAGTTTTAATTGTTAGGAGTTATTTGAGTCTTTGATTGTCTTTTGCTGAGTCTATAAAAGGGGAGGGGCATGTGAAGCTAATCATTCAGCATTGTAAGAGATTTCCATAGTAATACAAGCACCTTTGAGAGTGATTCTCATTTGTGTATCAAAATTCCTAGTTCTATATCTTGAATTTGGCTCATTCAAGTGGTGTTCTAGGTTCTCTTCCTTTTCCAATTGAAGTGATTCCTTGGTTAAGACAAGAGAATTAGCCCAAGGTCAAGTCATTGAGTGGCTCCGTGAAGGATTATCTCAATTACAAGATCTTGTTCTATCCCTTTTTCTTGTGTAGTGAAGTGCTTCATCCATCTAATCCATCTTTCATTTCTCTTCCCAATTTGGCTTATTTTGAGTTGGAGTTTGATTTGGTTCACTTGCCCCCCCACATATACATCAATTGGTATCAGAGACAAGGCTTTTAAGTGACCCACATCATACCCAAACACATCCCAAAAAGCCAAAATACAAACAAAAAAAAGAGGCACAAACCGGCAATCCGAAGTCTTGAAGACCAGAGAAGCAGCACGGTGCCCCCGTGCCACAACACACGACCGTGCCATATTCTTTTTCCATGAATCTTCAAGTCGAGACGGAGCACGGTGCCCCCGTGCCGCCAAGCACGACCGTGCCACTCTACTTTTCTGCATTTTCTTCAGCCGAAGCATAGCACGGCCTGACCGTGCCCCCTTGCACGACCGTGCCACTTTCCCTGCTGCATATTCTTTCTTCAACGCATCTCCAACATGTCTACAAAGTCCACAAGAAGCGACCAAGCACGTGTGGAAGAGTTAGAAGCACAACTCACTTATCTTCGAACTCAACTTGGGCAACTTTTTGAGGAGAAAAGAAGGTGGGTTCATAGCCCCACTCCCTCTCATCCTCATGAACCGGTGGTTGAATCTGAAGAGGAAGTCCATCACTCCCATGCCAATTCAAGTGATGAGGAAACCCCAAGGAGACGAAGGCAAGGAGGAAATATTGGTGGTGTCCGAATTGACATCCCCGAATTTGAAGGCCAACTTGATCCGGACTTATTTCTCGTTTGGTTGCACACCATTGAGAGGATCTTTGAATATGAGGACATCCCGGAAGATAAGAAGGTAAAGCTTGTAGCCCTTAAACTCAGAAAATATGCTTCAATCGGGTGGGCTAACCTTGGAGCGAAAAGAGCAAGAAACGGGAAAGGGAAAATCAGAACTTGGGCCAAAATGAAAGAAAAACTCAAGGCCAAGTTTTTTCCCTCTCACTATGTGCAAGACAATTATCTCAAGCTCCATCGACTCAAGCAAGGATTCAAGAGTGTGGAAGAATACACTCGGGAGTTTGAACAACTCCTTCTCAAATGCGACTTGAAAGAAGATGACTCACAAACCTTGGTAAGATACTTGACCGGTCTTGATGAGTCCATTGCTCATGTAATTGAGTTGAAACCCTATTCATCCCTAGATGACTTGAGTTCTCTAGCCTATAAGGTAGAGCAACAAAAGAAATCTAAGGAAAAGAGCATCTTTTCCAAGACTCCTTCCCGTCCTTTTTCTCAAGAATCACCTTACTTTCCCCCCCAAATTCAAACCCCCTCACCCGCCAAAAGTGTCCCTCCCATCACCCCTCCACCTCCCACAAAAGTGCCCTCACGGCCAAAAGACCAGGTTCGTTGTTTCCGTTGTCAAGGTATGGAACATTTTGCATCTGAGTGTCCTAACAAGAAGATTGTTTCCCTGGCTGAGTACCAAGCTTCTTTTGAGGAGCATGACCATGAAGAAGAGGAAAGTTTGGAGGAAAAAGAAGAGGAGGTTATCATAGGCCCCGATGAAGGTGAGTTGCTTGTCATTAGGCGAGCATTGAGCGGATGTGCTACTCAAGAAGGCTTGGAGCAAAGAGAGGCGATTTTCCACACAAGGTGCACTATTCAAGGGAAAGTTTGTACCCTCATCATCGATGGAGGTAGTTGTACAAATGTTGCGTCCAAAACGATGGTGGACAAGCTCAAACTTGAGACTACACCCCATCCTAAGCCTTATAGCATCCAATGGCTAAATCAAGGCAAAGGTATACACATTTCTCATCAGTGCCTCATTTCTCTTTCTATTGGAGACCACTATAAGGATGAGATATTGTGTGACATTCTTGCTATGGATGCAAGCCATATATTGTTGGGTAGACCATGGATGTTTGATCGCCATGTAATTCATCATGGGCGCCTCAACACCTACTCCTTTATTAAGGATGAGAAGAAAATCACCTTGACCCCTATTCCATCGTGCCAAAGCCCCAAGCCACAACAGGACCGACAAGCCTTAACCCTCATTCATCCTTCCCAAACCCTTGCCCCCAAAGAAGATTTTCCACTTCCGCCTCTTCTCCTCACCAGGTATGACCCGTTTTATCATCCTCCCCTCACCCTCTTCTATATCTCTCTAGAGATGATGCCCTGTGACCTCCTTCCCCAAAAGCTTCCATATTGTAAGCGCGACCCCTTTCTTGAGAGGCTTGCCAACCCTTTGAGTTTGAGGACAAACTCAAAACAGCCCGGGGAGTATGATGCATATTTCCATATGCATCATTTTTATTCAAGTCCAATTTCAAAGAAGAAAAGGGTCAAAGAAGATCATGCTTGGAAGTGTGCTTATTTGGTCTTATTAAGTGAGTTCAAAGACTCACGACACTATGAAGAGGTCAAAAAGAGGTTAAGCTTCGCTAGAAATTTGGCGCTGAATTCATCCCTGCGGAACCCGATTTTTTGTGACCACTTTTGGACAAGCTCAAGTGGACCCACAACTTGAGGCTCCACATGGCTTTGAAGTTTAAGATTTCAGCTTTCAAATAAGCCCAAGTTTGTTTAATTTGGACATCATTTGATTGGGCCAAATATCACTCAAAGATACGTTATGCTGATCCAGTCCAATCTGAGATAGGTGCATTATTTGGGCCATAACTTTTAAACCGCTTATCCAAATTGAGCAAATGAGCCCATTCTGGAAAATAGACTTCAAGGGCTTTCTAACAAGCCCAAGAACGCGTGATTTGGCCGAGTATTCTGGAAGTTATGCTCTGTTGAAGTTGATGCAGTTGCAAGGATTAATGCTGGGAATATGAAGAGTCTTAGGTTACATATATTTGTGTGGCTGATATTGTGCACGTTTTAGATGCTTCTAGATTGATGTAATCAGCTGCAAAATCCTAGAATATTCCTTGTAACCTCCCCCACCCCCTTTTATGATGTGTCTTTTCATTTTTCTTAGACTTTTCATTAGCTAGTTTTAATTGTTAGGAGTTATTTGAGTCTTTTGATTGTCTTTTGCTGAGTCTATAAAAAGGGAGGGGCATGTGAAGCTAATCATTCAGCATTGTAAGAGATTTCCAAAGTAATACAAGCACCTTTGAGAGTGATTCTCATTTGTGTCTCAAAAATTCCTAGGTCTATATCTTGAATTTGGCTAATTCAAGTGGTGTTCTAGGTTCTCTATCTTTTCCAATTGGAGTGATTCCTTGGTAAGACAAGAGAATTAGCCCAAGATCAAGTCATTGAGGGGCTCCGTGAAGGATTATCTCAATTACAAGATCTTGTTCTATCCCTTTTTCTTGTGTAGTGAAGTTCTTCATCCATCTCATCTATCTTTCATTTCTCTTTCCAATTTGGCTTATTTGAGTTGGAGTTTGATTTGGTTCGTCTTGACCCCCCCACCCCCCCCAATATACATTTCAGATGGAAAAAGTGTGTTCACTCATCATTGACGGTGGGAGTTGCGCTAATGTGGCTTCCAAGACCATGGTGGACAAGCTCAAGCTCCCGGTCACACCTCATCCAAGTCCTTACACCATCCAATGGCTCAGCCAAGGTAAGGGTTTGCATATCACCACTCGGTGTTTACTTTCCTTTTCCATTGGAAGAACCTACAAAGATGAAATTCGGTGTGATATTGTGCCCATGGATGCTTGTCATGTCCTCTTGGGCCGGCCATGGTTATTTGATAGGAGAGTCATGCATGATGGCCGCTTGAACACCTATACTTTCACCAAAGACCACAAGAAAATCCCCCTCACTCCCCTTAAGCCTAGCCCACAAAAGAACCCTCAAGACGCTCCCAAGTTGGATGTCTTTCTCACCACCTTACTCCACTCTCAACTCCATGAATTTGAAGACTTCAAAAGTGGATCCTCTTAGGCCAAGAACCGGCCAAGGTAAAGGAGTTTTCCCACCCTTTACTCACACCCCTCATGAAAACCTTTTCCCATGTCTTCCCACATGAAATACCCCATGGCCTACCCCCTAAAAGGTTGATCCAACACAAGATTGATCTTATTCCCGGTGCCACACTCCCAAACAAGCCGGCATACCGCATGAACCCTCAAGAAACTCAAGAGGTTCAAAGACAAGTGGATGACCTCCTATCCAAGGGGTTAATCCGTGAGAGTTTGAGCCCGTGTGTCGTCCCGGCATTGCTTGTGCCCAAGAAAGATGGGAGTATGAGAATGTGTGTTGATAGTAGAGCTATCAACAAGATCACCATCAAGTACCGGTACCCCATTCCAAGGTTGGAAGACTTGCTTGATGAGCTTCATGGAGCCACTATCTTCTCCAAAAATCGACCTTAGAAGTGGCTATTATCAAATTCGCATCTTTGAAGGGGATGAATGGAAGACGGCTTTCAAGACCAAAGGGGCCTCTATGAGTGGTTAGTTATGCCATTTGGCTTGACTAATGCACCAAGCACCTTCATGAGACTTATGAATGAGGTGCTTAGGGCGGTCATTGGCAAATTTGTTGTTGTCTATTTCGATGACATTCTTGTGTATAGCCGGGATGAACAAGAGCAGGCAAGCCACCTCCATCAAGTCTTGAGCATTTTGGCCGAAGAGAAGCTTTATGGTAATCTTGAGAAATGCCACTTCTTCACACCGCAAGTTATCTTCTTGGGTTATGTGGTTTCGGCTCAAGGCATCCATGTAGATGAAGACAAGGTCAAGGCCATCCATGAGTGGCCTACTCCCACCTCCATACAACAAGTCCGGAGCTTCCATGGTTTGGCTTCCTTCCATAAGAGGTTTGTCAAAGATTTTAGCTCCATCATGGCACCCATGACCGAGGTCCTCAAGGCCAAGCACTTTGTGTGGCGTAATCAAGCCCAACGAGCTTTTGAAGAGATTAAGGAGAAGCTTACTAGTGCACCCATTCTTGCACTACCTAGCTTTTCCAAAGTCCTTTGAGGTAGAATGTGACGCTTCCGGAGTTGGCATAGGGGCCGTGTTGTCACAAGAGAAGAGGCCCATTGCATATTTTAGTGAAAAGTTGAATGATGCCAAGAGGAAGTACTCTACATATGACAAGGAGTTCTATGCCATTGTGAGGGCACTAGAACATTGGCGGCATTACTTGGTTGGAGGAGAGTTCATTCTCCACACGGATCACCAAGCTTTGAAGTTCATCCAAGGACAACATAAGCTCAACCCACGACATGCCAAGTGGGTAGAGTTCATGCAATCCTTCCATTTTGTGATCCACCATAAATCCGGCCAAATGAACAAGGGGGCCGATGCACTTTCAAGAAGGTATCTCTTGCTCTCTACCCTTGAATCCAAGGTACTTGGGTTTGAGGTTGTCAAGGGGATGTACACCAACGATGAAGACTTCAAGGAGGTCTATGCAAAGTGTGCAACCCATCCCCACGCCTCTTCCATCTCCTAAAGGGGTTCCTCTTCAAGGGGTCACGACTTTGTATACCCAAGTGCGGGTTTAGAGAGTTGCTAATCCAAGAGTTGCATGGTGGTGCTCTAGCCTGCCACTTTGGGGTAGAGAAGACGTGCTCAATGCTCAAGGAGCACTACTATTGGCCAAAAATGGCTAGAGATGTGGAGCATTTCATCAAAAGATGCTCAACTTGTCACATGGCCAAAAGCCATGTCCTTCCCCACGGCCTCTACTCCCCTTTGCCCGTACCACTAGCCCCATGGGAAGATATTAGCTTGGATTTCATCACGGGTTTGCCGCGCACACAAAGAAGCAAGGACTCCATCATGGTGGTGGTGGACCGATTCTCCAAAATGGCCCACTTTGTTCCTTGCCACACCACTCATGATGCTTCCCACATAGCCAATCTCTACTTCAAAGAGATTGTGAGACTTCATGGCATTCCCAAGAGCATGGTTTCGGATAGGGACACTAAGTTCCTTAGTCACTTTTGGCTCACACTTTGGAGAAAGATGGGGACACTTCTCAAGTTTAGTACCACTTGTCACCCCCAAACCGATGGCCAAACCGAGGTGACTAACCGGACCTTGGGCACCTTACTTAGGGTGCTTGTGAAGAAGAACATCAAGGCTTGGGATGAACTCCTACCTCATGTGGAGTTTGCTTTCAACCGTGCACCAAGCAAGGCCACCCACCTCTCCCCCTTCCAAGTGGTCTATGGGTACAAGCCAAGAACACCCTTAGACCTCACTCCCATTCCCACACCTAGCAAGTTTAGTTGGGAGGCTGAAAAACGAGCCCAAGAGATCAAGGACCTTCATGCTTAAGTCCGGGAAAGGATTGAGAAGACTAATACCCAAGCCATGCATCAAGCCAATAAGCACAAGAAGGAGGTCCACTTTCAGTCGGGAGACTTAGTGTGGGTCCACTTGCGGAAGGAGAGATTCCCAAGCAAACGCAAGTCCAAAATCATGCCAAGGTCCGATGGCCCGTTTGAGATATTGGAGAAGGTCGGGCCCAATGCCTACAAAGTCGACCTTCCTGGTGATTATGGGGTATCCGCCACCTTCAATGTGGCTGATTTGAGCCCATACTATGATGAAGGTGAGGAGTTACCGAGTTTGAGGTCAAACTCCAAACAAGCCGGGGAGGATGATGGGGACCATCGTGCCCAAGCTTCATCCACACATTCAGCAAACCCTCACACCCATTCAACCCCCAAGGAGGCCAAAGAAGTTCATGCCTTGGTCAGAAAACTCATAAACACTGCAGAAGATGCACTGCCCAGTTCGTCCAGTTTCTGGCCCGGTTTTGTGTCGCTGTTGGAGCAAAATATAGAGGGGGAAATTTCCTGCACGCACCACCCTCTTAAAGCTTAAGATCTTAGCTTTCCAACAAGACCTTTTGCAAGGCATTTGGAGTCCATTTGGTCAGCCAACCAAGCCCAAAACTGAAGACAGTGCACTGCAGGGCGCCAATCAGCACAGTCCGAATTAAGGGAATGTTTGGCCCACCAAATCAACTCCATTGTTTCTGAAATTTTGCAGCATGAAAGGGGACATAAATATTTATCAGTCAAGGGTTCAAATCCCATCCAAAGCACCCCCTTGTGTTGGTATTATCCAGCCAAAAGGACAAGGAAAACACCCTTTTAACCGGTTTGTCTCTAGCCGGTACAAGGGGCTGATTTCCCTTGGTTTTTGCTTGCCCACCTGCCTAATGACTCACCTTTGCTGCACTCTAGGACTTTTGTAAGCTTGACACCTCATTTGGGAGGCATAATAACCCCTAATGAGGTAGATTAAGCTAGGTAGTGAGGTGTCTAACTTGTAGTGGCTGATTTGATGTGTTTCTCTTCCCCACATGTACTTAGCTTTGTATTTGCTGCCTAGGAAGAGAGGGAGCTCGGCCATTGCTTGTTAAAAGGCAGCTTGGTTCCTTCATTTTGGCAACCAACTTGAATGCATAAGCTTGTGAGTTCTCAAAGAAACTCTCCCCTTAAAATTCCTAGTCTATATCTTAAGTGTGGCAACTTAAGTGGTGTCTAGGTCCCTTTATCTCAATTAGGTGGTGATTCCTAATTGATCTAAGGGGATTGCCCAAGTATCCAACAAGAGTGGCTCCTCTTGGATTATCTCTTGAAGGTGCTTGCTCTATCAACTCTCCTCTTATCTTCTACACTCTCTCCCTTTCCTCCCTTAGTTTCCTTAGCAAGAACAAGGGTGGAGTAAGCTTGGGTTGTGTTCATTGCAAGCATACATCACATGGTGTTTCCTGGCTGCGTGACTAGTGATTGAAGCAAGCACGCAAGGAGGGAGCTGAGCAAACCCATTAAAGAACGAAAAATACGTAGCACTCAATTAGGTTCCCCAAAACAGTTTTTAGCCCAGTTTTGTGACCTTGCTTCCACCAATCAAAAATGAGTATGATTTTAATTTCAGGCTATGGGGGGAAACTCCTTAGGGTGTGTACAAACCCCCTGCTAAGAAATCAAGGTTAAATCATGCTTAAGTGGAAGATTTCTGCTAGAATATTTTACCGTGTAGTTTTAGATCAAAACTGGCAGGTTGAACAAAAGGCCTTGATCTCTTGACTTTGATTACGCATGATTGATTTTAAATGCTTAGACTTGAAAGCCAACATCATAAGGAACAATAAAATGCAAAAATATTAATCTTAATCCACAATGTAGCTTAAGAAATCAAATGAACAAAACCGGGTAAATTCTGGCTGTTCATCCCGGTTGCTTCTGTTTGGTTCTTCTCCAAAATCTAAACCATTGCTTGGACTTTGGAACTTGCAATTGTCCTTGTAAGACTCTTAGGACTCTCTTCTTTGTCTTGGCTATAGGGAACTCCATCACATAGCTTTCATTCTTTTGCACTCATTTAAGGGAACTACTTTCTCTTTGTGGGAAGTCTTTGTTTATATAACACCCCTGCTACCTACCAGGGATGTCACACTGCCAGGATCCCCCGAGGGAGACCCCTAAGGCTCTTTTTCTATTGACTTTCTTTAAGATTTTACCTAACTTTATTTTAGTTGGAAAATCCTGGAACGAAACTACAAGAGTTCCGTCTGTAATTATGACATTTCTAATGTTGTCATCGTGAACTTTAGGGTACCTGTGGCATATTAACCAAAACCCAAAGTAAACTAGAAGTTCCCAGCGAGTCACACACTCGCGGGTGAGGCTTAAGCCTTCACAAACATGTATTACAATAATTTACATAAGTTTACATAGCCAGAGCCTCTACATGCTCATTCCATGCACTTCATTTATCAAAACATTACTTCATGCAGCTTCATAACATCACATCACAGGCACATCTGTAGGAGCAACTAGCAGTCCTAGAAGGCAGATAGGCTCTTCCATTTATTCATCACCTGGGAGGGGGAAAAAGGGGGAAGGAAATGGTGTGAGCTACCATGCGCTCAGTGAGTGTTCCTCCACTCCTTAAAACAAACCTTTACAAGCAATATTACTCATAATATCCACTTAACGAGCAGTTAGGTAATACTATAGTTATACTAAGCGACATGTCACATATCGTGGACTCTTGACTAGACATTCAAGCATGATAGGTTCTTAGTTTTGATTAATGGTGGCATGCTGGGAATTTGCTTACATAACATTTGATTCCGAAACATAAACATTGGATGCACTATCGCTTATGCTCAACATGCACTTCAAAGGACATTACGTGAAACTTTGTAAAAACAAGACCATATGCCACCTTGAAAACACACAAAATTAACCATAATGCTTGTAAAGTCACTTCGAAGTCACATCTTCTTTGAAGTCACATGCTTTGAAGTTATATGGGTAGAAACTTTCAACATATGATAAACTTTCTTTCTCATTTCATGCATTTGAATCATACAGGTTTGATATCAAAAAGGGTAGGGCCATATGATATAAGAATCCACATTCAAACGAGCTTGAGAATCATTTCATTAAACGTTCATTGAAAACTTTCTTTCTTTCATTGAAAACATTTTCTTATCCTCTTGAGATTCTTGTCCTTCTACAAGAGATTTCATTTCGTATTGGTTGTCAACGACCCTTATAAAACTTTTCATACTTCATTCCATACGGCCACTTAGGGCCCATAAAAACTTTCTTTCATTCAAAACATATAAAATGGCCAAGCGCCCATTGCTTTTCTTTGCTTCTTAGGAAAATACATCTAGTATAAGATCATTACAGGGTACTGATTGGGTGAGATCTATTCTCAAACCCCATAGTGAGACCTAACGCTCATGCTAAGCTCTTACTCCCGGGATGGCTACATAACATATCAGACCATTACATTACCCTCGTCCGGGTCTTCTAGGGTTTCCTAGTACCAGGACTTATCCCCTAGGCTAACATTATTCATATCGTATCATATTGTCCGCAGCACATTATCTTAGCCAACTTAAAGTGTATCGGCCATAACGGCTAGTAATTTTGTTGTTTCTTTTGGTAAAATCATTCATCATATAACTCACACCTTTCTAAAACATTTTAGGGATTCCCTCGTTCAAGCAGGTTCACTCCTAAATACTGTTGGTGTAGGTAAAATAGGCCATTGCTTGCTATTAGTCATGGCTATTATTAGTTTTGAAAACACGAGAAACGTTTTTGTCAAATCACCACACTTTCACACGTAATGCATCTTAGATATATAAAAGGGGAAAGGGGTTTACACGTCTCACATTCAAGCACTTCATAATTATTTCAACAACACAATGAGCCACACATGGCCTCGCAATTTACACGATTGTGGTTAATTCACAACCCAGGCTCCCTCTTCATAAGCACCGTACCACAAGGACCTCGAACCACTCATAGTTCTTCCTCAAACCATCCAACAACCATCTCGGTTTTAGTTCACAATCTAGCATCCTAATCGTGATGATATACAGAAAGGGGATACATAAACTTACCAATGCTGAACTTTACCAATCAATTAACTAACAGTTAGTCGAGCGCTGCAACCAACGGTTATATCCAAGCACATATATATATATATATATATATATATATATATATATATATATATATATATATGTAAGCATTCATACGGACTAAACTTAATAAGAAGCATGAGGTGTGATTTGCATTCACGTAGGTTAGTTAAGAGTCGCAAACAAGCCATTCTAAAGCTAAACGTAACTCACTAAATGGACAAGTGTTGGCTTCATGTTACATTTAGCCTATTACGTCATTTACATTTTCATGGCGAACATAAAACGACTCACTTATTACATGCCTATTTATACCATTGAAGTCTAGCAAGAATCGAATATCTAGTTAAACATAGAATGAATCACTTAGTTAGGCTAAGATGGTCCATCAGGCATATTACGACCCTAAGCTTCCGTTTGTCATATCACTATCGCTAATCAAACCCATTTAGATAACTTAGACATAATGCAAATCTACACATTCATTTCTTGTGATGACATTACTACTCGAACCTATTTAGAACTTTTTAGCATAATGCGTCTCAGGATGTTCGTTTCCTATAATAAGACTATCTTGTAACCCTTTTCATGTCATTAAAGAGTAATACAACCTTGGACAATTATTTTTAGTGTCGTAGTTACTTATTCACATCAACCCTTCAAGCACGCGTTAACTAGATTACTAGAGTTGATATTAAACATGTCTGACTCGATTCGAATTAGACTTACAAGCATGTAATAACGGAATACACTAAACTTGGTTCTAAACATGTATAGCTCACTTCAATCTAAATCTCCGGGCATGGATTACCATATGCATTCGAATTAACGCTTAACATATATAATTTGTTTCGAATTAAAAACTTAGGCCTGAATTAACTATGTGTATTCGAATTAACGCTAAACATATATAATTCATTTCAAATTAAAAACTTAGGCATGAATTAACTATATGCATTCGAATTAATGCTAAACGTATATAATTCGTTTCGAATTAAAAACTTAGGCATGAGTTAACTATATGCATTCGAATTAACGCTAAACATATATCATTCGTTTCGAATTAAAAACTTAGGCATAAATTAACTATATTGGTTCGAATCAAAGCTAAGCATATATAATTCACTTCGAATTACAGTCTTAGGCATAAATGAACCAAATGAATCGAACCTAAACATGTATAGTTCACTTCTTAACATTTCTAACGAATTTAGCGAACCCTAACATGACATGCAATATCAATCTGCTGAAGAACATTTTCGAAAATGGTAATAGCTTAGGAGGGAGAAACACTTACTTGGATTAATCAAATTTTAGACTCTAATCAACCCCAAAGCACGCCCTAATCTGCTTACTCCCAAATCCCAGCTGCGTTCTCGCAAAACCCAAATGTTATCCCTTATAGGTGTGGCATTTTTGGTGGTTTTTGGCTCAAATTCGATCCCCAATTTATAGAGGGGACCGAGGGACGTGTGGGTCACTAGATTCCGGCATGTGGGTGGCCAGTTTCCGGGTGGTGGACGCGTGTTTGGGCTGATTTTTGGCCGTGAGAAGTGGAGGACGATGGGTGGTGGAGTTTGGGCTGTGGTTGGCTTGGCTGAGGGGACCGGTCATCCCTTTCTCTCGCCGGCCACCGGTGGCGGTCGGCGGTGACGCCAGAAGGCCACGGGTGGCCCCAGAGAGAGAGAGAGAGAGAGCAAGCTTTGGGGGGAGAGAGAGAGAGAGCAAGCGAGTAGAGAGAGAGAGAGAGGTGTCGGGGGTCTTGGGTTTTCCTGAGACCCGAACTCAGGCCTCCCCTCCCCTTTTGTTATTTATTTCCCCTTTTTTTGGCTCAAATAACACGATTCAGCTAGGTTCTGGTCCCATACTTGTTAACGGGTAGGCCAAACTCAAGTTGAAACGTGCCACAATTAAAATTTCAAGCTCGACTTCGGAAATCAACTAAACAAAATGAAAACGATTTTAAAAACTCGGGTTAGCATCGATTTAATAAATTGAAAATTAGTAACATCAATGGTAACATAAATCGTAAAGTCGTTCTTTTTAATGAAATTAATCATTAAAAATTCACACAATTGACTTAACACCCTTGTTGAAAAAAAAAAATTCAAACACAGTTTTGTAAATTCAGCAACTAAAACAGTTAGTAGTAGTAGACTGAAGGTGCGGCCCTTACAGTTTATGTAATGGGAGCCCAAAATGAAAGAAAACTAGAGTTAAAGTTAGTTCCCAGTTTGGAAAGAGTCTTTATTTATGTAGACACCATTCATTCTTTTTGCACTCTTTTATGGGATTCACTTACTCTTGGTTTGCAACTCTTCATTGGTGTAATTGGAGCTCCAAATGAAAACATGCAAGGGTTAAAGTTAGCTCTTATGCTTTACCAGATTCTTGATCTGTAGCAACCCCATTGATTCTTTTGACTCTTTTTTGTCATTTTGTTTCCACTTATAGGCTGCTCTTCACAAGTGCATTTGTTTTCCCTTGATGACATCTCTTTGCAGGGATTATTTGTGCCCTAATTGAAAAGTGATCAAGCATTTAAGCATGTTTTTTAGTTTGGCTAGGTTCTTGACTTATCGCCTCGCTTTCATTCTTTTGTACTCATTTTAGTGCATCTGTGTTCTCTACTTGGGAGATCCTTATGAGTGTAATTGGGGACCCAAATTAAACATAAATTACAATCAAAGCTCTCAAGTTTGGTGAGGTTCTTGATTTGTAGTTACACCTTTCAATCTTTGCACTCATTTTAGTGCATTTGCATTGCCCTTTAAGGAGCACTTCGTTGGCGTAGTTAGAGATAACTAGGGTTAAGGAATGTTCTTAAGTTTAGTGATGTTCTTTATTTATAGACACACCTTTCGTTTTTAGTTTTTTTACTCCCTTTTTCAAAGCTCTTTGTTGGTGTAGTTGGAGAAAACTCGAGATAAAAAAAGTTTTTAAGTTTAGAGAGGTTCTTGATTTATAGACACAGCTTTCATTTTTTTTGCACTCATTTTAGGGCATTTAATTGGTCTTTGTTGGTGTGATTGGAGCGTCAATTGAAAATAAAACTATTGTCAAAGTTGGTTCTTAATTTTGATAAGATTCTTCATTTGTGGAGACTCATTAGTTGTGAATAGCTTAGTGAAGCATGTTTTGTACTTAAGTTTCATTTAAGCTAGTTTTAAGTTTAGTTAGAGGTTTCCTAAGCATGAAGAAACCTCTAATTCTTTCCAGTAAGTAAGGGAACATTTGTATGAGGACAACAAGGAACTCCCTTTGTATACACACATTGAGTATTGAATGAAAAGTTAAGCATTGCTCCTTAAACCGAAACTGAAATCCTTTGCTTGCATATCCTAGCTTAGGCTGAGTTAGGTGGTGATCAAGTGAGTCTTAACTCTTGTTTAGGTGGTGTTTCTATGCCATAATCAATGTTAAGGGCCCTAAACTTTTTTTGGGTGGCGATATCTATATCCAAGAATACATTTAGATTCAATCTATCCCTTACATTGCTTTTGGAGTCACTTAAAACTAGAGCAAGAATTCAGTTTGCATTCTTAGCTAACTTTGCATTCTCTTTGAATGTGAGTTTAGTGTACGTGCATCCATCTATTATTAGAGCCTCTGTTTCCAATTGGCGGGATTTATGGGTGTAATTAGAGCCCCAAATTGAAGGTGAACTAGAGGAAAGTGAGTGCATAAGTTTTTTTAGATTTTTTGACTTATAGCCACACTTTCATTCTTTTGCACTTGTTCATTATACGTAATTTGTATTCACTTTTTCGAGAACTTCTTCACCGGTGTAAGTGGAGCCCTAAATGAAACTGAAAACTACAGTTGAGTTAAGCTCTTGAGTTCGGTAGGGCCTTTAATTTATAGCCACATCTTTCATTGCTATATACTCATTTGGGGTAATTTTTTTCTTTTTTTGGGAGCTATTAGTCGGTGCAAGTAAAGCACCAAATGAAAGAAAACTAGAGTTAATTTTGTTCCCAATTTTGGTATGATTCTTGATTTATGGAGACACCGTTCATTCTTTTTGCATTAACTTTTTGTGATGCATATTTCCATATGCATCATTTTTATTCAAGTCCAATTTCAAAGAAGAAAAGGGGCAAAGAAGATCATGCATGGAAATGTGCCTATTTGGTCTTCTTAAGTGAGTTCAAAGACTCGCGACACTATGGAGAGGTCAAAAAGAGGTTAAGCTTTGCTAGAAATTTGGTGCCGAATTCATCCCTGCGGAACCCGATTTTTGTGACCACTTTTGGACAAGATCACGTGGACCCACAACTTGAGGGTCCATGTGCTTTTGAAGTTTAAGATTTCAGCTTTCAAATAAGCCCAAGTTTGTTTAATTTGGACATCATTTGATTGGGCAAAATATCACTCAAAGATACGTTATGCTGATCCAGTCCAGTCTGAGATAGGTGCATTGTTTGGGCCATAACTTTCAAACCGCTTATCCAAATTGAGCAAATGAGCCCATTCTGGAAAATAGACTTCCAGGGCTTTCTAACAAGCCCAAGAACGCGTGATTTGGCCGAGTATTCTGGAAGTTATGCTCTGTTGAAGTTGAGGCAGTTGCAAGGATTAATGCTGGGAACATGAAGAGTCTTCGGTTACATATACTTGTGTGGCTGATATTGTGCACGTTTTAGATGCTTCTAGATTGATGTAATCAGCTGCAAAAATCCTAGAATATTCCTTGTAACCTCCCCCACCCCTTTTATTATGAGTCTTTTTATTTTTCCTAAGTCTTTTCAATTTTCTAGTTTTAATTACTAGGAGTTTTTAAGTCTTTTGGTTGTCTTTGTTTAGCCTATAAATAGGTGGGTTGTGTAGTTGCATTTCATCATTCAGAGTTGTAAGCTTTCCCAAGTGAAATACAAATACCTTTGAGTGTGATTCTCAAAAGTGTTCCAAATCACTAGTTCTATATCTTGAATTTTGGCAAGTTCAAGTGGTGTTCTAGGTTCTCTTCCTTTTTCCAATTGGAGTGATTCCTTGGTAAAGACAAGAGAATTTGCCCAAGATCAAGCCCTTGAGTGGCTCCTTGAAGGATTATCTCAAGTGCAAGGTCTTGTTTATCCTTTGTTCTTTTTTGTTATTATTTTCATTCCATCTCAATCAACCTTCCATTTTCTCTTTACTTTGGTTCAATTCTTGTTTGGGTTTATTTGGGTTTGATTTGGTTCACTTACCACCCACATATACATCA
>JAKOGI010003764.1:0-42657 GCA_029747015.1 Carnegiea gigantea
TTTTGAAGCTTAAAATTTCAGCTTTAAAATAAGCCCAAGTTTGTTTAATTTGGACGTCATTTGATTGGACAAAATATCACTCAAAGATACGTTATGCTAATCCAGTCCAGTCTGAGATAGGTGCATTGTTTGGGCCATAACCTTTAAACCGCTTATCCACATTGAGCAAATGAGCCCATTATGGAAACAAGACTTCTAGGGATTTCTATCAAGCCCAAGAACGCGTGATTTGGCCGGGTATTCTGGAAGTTATGCTCTGTTGAAGTTGAGGCCGTTGCAAGGATTAAATTCTGGAACACTGAAGAGTCTTCAGTTGCAAGTGAGTGTGTGGCTGACATTGTGCACGTTTTGGAGCCTTCTAGATTGGTGTAATCAGCTAAGAAATCCTAGAATATTCCTTGTAACCTCCCCCCCCCCCCTTTTTATGAGTGTCTTTTCATTTTTCTTTAGACTTTTCATTAGCTAGTTTTAATTGTTAGGAGTTTATTTTGAGTCTTTGTGTCTTTTGCTGATTCTTAAAAGGGGAGGGGCATGTGAAGCTATATCATTAGCATTGTAAGAGATTTCCAAAGTAATACAAGCCCCTTTGAGAGTGATTCTCATTTGTGTCTCAAAATTCCTAGTTCTATATCTTGAATTTGGCTCATTCAAGTGGTGTTCTAGGTTTCTCTTCCTTTTCCAATTGGAGTGATTCCTTGGTTAAGACAAGAGAATTAGCCCAAGATCAAGTCATTGAGTGGCTCCGTGAAGGATTATCTTAATTACAAGATCTTGTTTATCCTTGTTCTTTTTGTTATTATTCTTCAAACCATCTCAAACTATCTTCCACCATATTCACTTTTCTTTGGTTGATTCTTGTTTTGTTTGAGTTTGAGTTGATTTGGTTCACTTACCACCCACATCTACATCATTGGGCACAACCAGAATAAGGGGGGGATGCAAAAATTGGGGAATGTGAGAATTGGCAACAGAGCGGCTGGATCTGAATTGGCCTCCTCGCCTGTCACAATCCCTGAGAATATCAACGCCGGCTGTAACACCAATGAAGGAGGCGATCAAGAAACCGGTGACATCGAGATTGGTAATATTGGCTAAATTATGGAGTGACAAGCCAGAAATTTCAGTGATGAAATGATATGCCCATATGTGAGATGCATAAAATAAAAATTATTTTTAAAAAAAGGACTTCAGTTTTGTCTGAATAATTCTTCTTCTTTTTCGTCGTACTCTGTTTTGTAGTTTTGTATCAATGGTGAAGTGGACTTAAGTTCAATTATTATGAGCAAATTGTCTGCAACCCAAAGTACAATTTAAAAAAAAAAAAGAAGTAGAATTTTTTATAAAGAAACCACGTAAAATTCCCATTTATGGTTTTGCACTTAAAATTTTGATAAAAAATTTTATACAGAACGAAAATTTTTTCCACTACATTTTTAGCCCTGTTCTTGTTGAATAATTTCGAGAGTAATAAAAGCCACAAGCGTACATTTTTCGCTGTAATACTTGAGGGTCATCTCCACAGGGACGAGGATGAGATTAATGACACTCAATATTAAATCAATCTAACCAACTAAACTGCCAAGTTAATCAAACTATATCTATATCCACAAAAGCAATTAAGATTGGTTTAAAGTCAATGTATAACCCTAAAATTTCCCTACCACAGCCTAACATCCAGTAAAATCAACTCCACTCAAATGAAAATCAATCCATTACCAGAACAACCCAGATGAGATCTACAACATTAAAGCAGAGAAATAAATGACAAAGACAAGCAGAGAAGGCAGGACAAACTAAGCAGGTAGGCAGGGGAGAGGGAAACAAGACCAAGACCTAAACTTATTTTCTGGGCAAAATTCCCTGAACGCAGAAAATCAAGGGCTCAGAACTCAGTTTAGCTGAGGCAAGCTCCATTAATGGAGGTTCCAAATTCACCAAAACAGAATCCAACAATCAGAGAAAACAGGGGAGGGTGAGCGGTTGCATTAACCAAACCTAAGAGAACAAGCTTCTAAAATTACTCAACTAGAAACAGCATACAATTACATCAGAATCTGGAATAGGGGAGACGAAGGCAACAAGGACAAGTTCTGCCATTGAATATTCCACCAATTTGACCATCATCAGCACTAATTCACAAGGAGAAGAGAAGGGCAACCTCCACGCTCCATTTCGTTGCAATCGAACAGGGGCAAAATTCAGGGGAAAGGGGGATATCTCGAAATTACTCAAAACCAAACCCAAAACATTACAATTGCAAGCTAAAATCATGAATATCAACTCCAGATTATCGAGATAAAGTTCAATTGCATGAAATTAAAGCCCAACAGAAACGAATCTAGAATCGGGTTCAAGACAGAGGAGACGAGAATCAAACCCTACATTACTAATACTGAAATTAAAACGAAACTATCCTAAGATTAAACCTAAAAATGTAAAACCAAAACCTAATTGATACCTAATGGCGCCGCTGCTTCCCTTTATACTCGAACCACTTCAATCTTTGCCCTTGGATCTCGACAATCGTGGACGGTCACGATGGTGTAAGTTGGCGTGCTGTGCTGGCAGTTTAGGGTGGTGGATTAGGATGAAACTGGTGGCGTGGTGGTTCATCGAAGAGAGAGAGAGAGGAGATGAAGATGAAGGAGTGAGATGAAGGAGAAAAGGGGGGGTCGGGGATTTCTGGTGTCTCGGAGGTTTGGGGTCGGGGAGTCGAGTTTTTCATTCTACAATCCGGGTTGTTTTTCGTTATTTTTGTTTCAATTTCACATCCAGAATTTTAGTTCCAAGGATTGATGTAATCAAACTTGAGCCTGTTAAATTGGAGATTGTAATTTGGCTTTCACACTGAGCAAATTCTTGGGTTCTAACTCGTGTTGCTGCTTGCTTTATTCTTTGGTCCAGTCGCGTCTGTTCCAAGGGTTCACTTGGGTGTGGTTTGGCTTGATTTCGGCACTTCGGCAGAGTCTCGCTTCCTCTTTCTGGAGACTAGTTTGGAATTGCTAGAAATTGCAAATGAACCTCAAACATCTGGCCCTGTTACCTTGGGAGTTGTAATCAGGTAGTGGGGATTTAAATTTTACCAATTAATTTTTTAATTTACTCCACAATATTCATTAGAGTCATTTTCGTGTTGTAATTCAGAGTAACGTTAGAATAAATGTGGCTAACTGACTATGTAAACAGATGGGGGGGAAAAATTATAGGGTCTACTCTGTCCAGCTTGACATATATATTTATTGTCAATATTTAGCACTGCTCAGCATTATTCCATACTCATTAATATTGATTAGTACTCATTAGCATTTGATTGTTTTTTTAGGTATAATTTTAGTATTGAGAAGCACTCATCAGCACTGATTAACACATCTATCACCACCAACTAACATCAATTAGCATTGAAGAGGCTGTTATATTAAAAAACAGCGGTTTGACACTTGTTCCATTTAAACAAGATTTCGAGTTCGAGTCTTGTAAATGAAAACAGAAAAGCTCTACTCATTTAGTTGTTCGTTCCTTTCTGGAATTTGATGAAGAAAATCTCTCTACAATTTAATTGTTCGCATAACAATAAGAAATTAAAGATTTTTAAGTATTTAGGGTTTGTTCTTTTCATTGGTAAATAGAAATTGGTAAATAGGTGAAATTGGTTGAAATATGTTGAATTAAGTGGAATTGGGTATTTTTTTTGTTGAGCAGAATTGAATTAAGTTGAAGTAGATTAAATTTTTTATATGACGGGTAGAGATCGGTTAAAATAATAAAAAATGCATTGAAATTGGTTGAAGTACGTTGAAATTAATTGAAATAGCTTTTCATCTTCATTGAAGTTAGTCATGTTAATTAATTTTTATTTTATTTAATAATGCTTAAACACACTTTTATTTCTGAAGATGTACGAAACATAGTACAAGAAAGGGTACAACATGGAGAAGAGCACTCTGCACTCCTCTCTCTGTTTTTGTTTTCCCTTGTTCCCTACACATTACACGCATATTACATCTCTCTCTCTTTTATTTTATATATAGAGAGAGAGAGAGAGAGGGAGATAGACATGGATATTAGATTGTACGACACCCTCCCTTTGAATTTCCAAACTCAATGTCACCGGATTTTTGATCGCCGCCTTCGTTTCTGTTATTTCCGGTGTTGGCAGGGCCACTCAAGGGCGTGTCAGATCTTATGGCTCCTGATCTTTGGTTCCCCCGCACGTTGGTATTGCCCCCGGTGTTGGCACCATTGCCTGCACTTGACAAGTAGTTGTTAGAGAACTAATAGTAAATTTCCTATCTTTATAGTGATATTTTTCATCTGATTACATTACGTTACCTCGGTGCAATTTCTATCCAATTTTATTGGTGTATTTAGAATAGTTTTGTATGCGTGCCGGGGGGGGTTAGATGACTAGTTGATCAAGCTTTTTTCTGGTGTGAGGGAGGATTAAGTAACATGAAGAAATTTTTAAATTAATCTACATACGGTGAAAAGAAAGTTTCACATGATCAAATTTTCTTTTCAAGATATTATAAAACACTTTGTAAGCAAGCAAATTACAAATTATTATCCATTGATTGATACATATTTCTAATTCAGTCATGCATGCATGTAAGAATCAAAAGCTACGTAGGAATCTTTTTGGTGTGAATTTCATGTGAACAATTGATGTATTGTATTAGTCACATGTAATCATCTTACTGGGATTTTCATATTCAGCAGGCTGCGACGGAGGTTTTTTCTCAGAATCACCCATACTGATTAATGATACTTAGTATTGAGATGATTGCTTCAGTGCTGCAAAAGGAAACAAGCATATATATAGACATATATAACTCAATATCAATATACCAATTATTAAATGTAACATGTAAACATGTAATTTGATATACCAATTCAAACAATAATTGACATTAGCATATAGAAAGTTTAATAAATTACTTACAATTGAGCCTTGAAATCTCCTAACAATTTTGAGAGAGGAAATTTGGATTGTGCATAAGGGTTGTAGCGTGGTGGGGCAGTATATATAGAGTCAGTTGGTTTGCTTAGTCGTAAGATATACGCATTGACTCGGGTAGACTTGGTGAAAAGAATTGGGTTCCTGTTCGACTCTATCCACCAAAAAAGGTTGAAAAAAAAGTTATTGGACAAACATGAAATATTTTTAAAAAATCATAAAAGTGGCCCGCGGGGAGAAACAGGCCGGCATTCTTACCCGTGTCACACGCGTTTTGTGTTGGTTGGGGAGAAAGGAAGTGACACGCAGCAGACACGCGGGCCCCACATCTGCCTTGCGTGTCTACCGTTGCTATTGCTCTTAATGAAATGCAAGTTCAGAATTGTGGAATTTCTGCTGATGTGACAGGCTTGAGTTCCAAAAACTGGAACTCAAGTTGGAAATGCCCTGAGATGTATAGGATGATAATTTGCAGGCCGATAGCGACCCTTCGTAGGCCGATGGCGACAGCTAACAAGATAACCTATGCATTTCAACTCATGTATAGGAAGCTTCCCTTACACCAATTGACTAACAAGATAACCTATGCATTTCAACCGATAATGCGTACATTGATGACAGATTTGCCTAACAAGGAGTAACCAATGAAAAAAACCCAAGTGGGACTCTATGTATAGTTGTATACCATTACTTGCGTGGAGCAAGAACTTTTAATCTACTTTAATCAACTTTAACCCATTGTTTAACCAACTTCTATCTATCATATAAAAAATATACTAACTTCAACCAACTTCGACAAAAAAATACCTGCTTCAATCCACTTCAATCAACTTCACCCATTTCTCAACCCCTATTTTCCAACGAAAAGAACGTGCCCATAGTGTGCGAAGTGAAGTGGACTTAAGTCATCTTTTAGTCATCATCGTCTAAAGCAAGTGATCGGTATAAATGTAGTTGAAAATCCAGCTATTTGATCTATTTTTAGTTATAAAAAATTTATTATTCATAGGGATTAACATGGAAATAGTAGTAGGTTTAGGCAAATTATTGCCAAATGTATTAGTATTAGTAGTATAAGTTATCTTTAGTTCCAACTATTCTTCCGATAAAAGTGAGGGCAATATTACAGAATATTTCTTTTTCCTTTGCAGTGGATAAGAAAACAGTCATGGTTCGAGAAGAGCAAGCATACACTGACGACAGATTTTCCTAACATAAGAATAAAGGAAGTGGGACTCTGTATTATAAATGTGCATACCATTTCTTGTGGGGTAAGAACAAATTCGGCATGGTTTTCATGCTGCTTTTGCAAAAGAAATTTATGCTTCCGCTGTGTAATTGGACGTTAACACGTAATATATAGCGCGCAAAGTGAACTGGACGTAAGTCGTCTTTTAGTTATCGCACTGCCTAATGGCGTGTTCGGTAAAATTAGCTGTTTTAGTAATCGTTAGCGGTTTTACTAGCAATTAGCTGTGACCCACTAGTGGTTAGTGGTTAACGGTTCAACTAGCGATTTAAAATAAATGCGTTTGGTAAAGGTAGCTGTTGAAGTAGCAGATTTATATAAAATGACTAAAAAGGACACAATAAATAAAGGTTTTTAATAAATCAAAAGAAGAATTTTATAATTTGCAATGCAACCACTAGGTAGAGGTTCTTAAAGCTACTTTCATTAGCTTTTAAAAAACACGACATAAACCTCTAACCACTACCTCATTCACTACTTTACCGAACACTTTAAGTAGTGGTCCATACCATTTTGACCACTACAAACCACTAACCTCTATTTCAACCTCTATTACTCAACACGCCCTAAAGCAAGTGACTTAAGAATAAATGTAGTCGAAACTCTATTTGATCTATTGGTAGTTTTAAAAAATTTATTATTCGTAAGATTAACGGGAAAATAGTATTAGGTTTTAAAGTGCCAAATTGATAGGGCTGGGGTGGCAATTTTATTCGCGAACGATGGACAACCGTTTCACTTGATCCGAAAAAATGGGTGAAAGCTCGAAATATATAGATGATGGATGGATGGATGGATGATGAGAAAGAATCAACGTACATTGATGACGTATTTGCCTAACAAGGAATAACCAAAGAAAAAAGCAAGTGGGACTCCATGTATAGTGTGTTCCATTACTTGTGAACAATTCAGAGAATGAACAAATTCGGTTCCGCTTTCACACTGCCTTTTCGGAAGAAATTTATGCTTCTATGTACAATTACCCGTTAACGTGTAACACGGCGCAAAGTGTATCGGACTAAAGTCATCCTTTAATTTAGTAATCGCACTGCATGCCTAAAGCAAGTTTCCGGTATAAATTAAATGTGGTTGAAAATTTATTGGTGTAGTTATTGTACTTTTAAAAATTTATTTTTCCCGGAATAGCAGGTAAATAGTTGTAGGTTTTACTGTTTCATAATGCTAAAACTTCATTAGTGTTGCTAATGTCATTAACCTTCGGCTCTACGTACCCAGTTCTTTATACAAAAATGAGGGCAACATATACCATAAGTGGATCATGTCACAAATAAGACTCTCTCAAAGCGTTACTATGAGATGCAATACCCCCATGAATCTAGAAAATTGCACGCTTTCTAAGTTTCTATACTTTTATCTCACACAACATCAACTATTCTGTGGCAATTTACTTTGAAATTGTCTTACGTAAAACTATTGATAATTTTCATTTAACATTTTTTGGAAAGGGCAATAAGTGGATCAAGTCATAGGGGATGTTGTCTTCTACCTACTAGTGATCGATCATATCCAATTTTAGATCAAGGTTTTCAAGATTTTCAGTACTTGGCCCTTTCAAATGTAGGATAAGTAATTTTTTAAACAAAGACTCTCCTTCCTCTGAAAGCTACTGTAGTAGTGTCACAGGGACCTTGTAAGATAGACTACTTAAGTATAAATGGCGGTGAATGATTTAGATTCATCTACATGGATTAGTAAGATTTGTTAAAGGCTTCTGCTACAACTATACTGGTAAGGGATTAATTATGGTTAAGAATTATGATAGCCTTATGGGTGTTCCAAGTTGGGCAATCACTACGGTAATGTGCCTTAATGCTAAGTTTGGGCCATTACAGGATTGGACAGATGTTCTGACCCGCCGATCCTTGGAAGGTTGGATAATTTAGTCCAAGTCTTTCAAATTTTTAATGTCCAATCTGATAATAGAATTAGGTACCATTGTGATCCTTTTGGTTGGACGAGCTGAAGGGAGGTTGAAGATAGAAACAATGTAGGGCATGTTCAATACAGAATCTAAGAATTTTTTAATTTATGTGTCTACTCATTGTTTAAATCGAATTGAGTTTTGTAGAAAGTTGTTTGTTAGTTGATATGTTTATTGTACTTATTTTACTGTGTTGTCGAATTTGTTATGAATGAGTTGATTTTCCAAAACTCATGGGAAGCCGTTTTCTACTTGAATAGGATACTTGATTTTTGCATTTTTGTAAAGTTTTGTAAATCAAAGATATATAAATGTAAATTTGTTAAATTTCATCATGCATTTAGTGAAATTAGAGGTCGAAAGGGAGTGCAAATGTGGCATAAATTGCAAATTGACATCATTTGATCAAGTAGAGGTTTGAGGGTGGAATGCGACCCTCAGACCATGAGGGTATTTGCGGGTTATGGTGAACATTAGAGGTATGTTGATCTGCATGATACTAGAGTTAACCAGAGTTGAAAAACCTTCCTTACTTTTCCTTGTAACCAGACCCTCAACCTGCACCAAACCCTTCATTAAATGAGGTCTATTTACTAGTCATCCAAAACACAATTATGCATGCCCAAAAAAAGGGAGGAAAAGAAACGGAGGTTGCGTAGGATCCTATGCCACACATGCTTATGATTTTGCAAAGTCATCTACTTGGTGACGTGATTAGTGTTTAGTAGCACATAAGGTGTCCCTTGCCAATTAGTCCATCAATTTATAGCCATCCATACCAAATCACCCATTATCTTGTCAAGATTTAATTGATTGTAGACATGGATGGAGTCATGGTCGAGTCAATCCACTACGAACCAAGACTTTGGGCTTTTTTTTGGGGGGGGGGGGCGAAGGTAGAGTTTGAGTGTTTGACAGCGAAAATGGGCCTGTACTAGCCGTACAATAAAATGTCATCAATGCGACCCGTACTGGCGTAGACTCATACAAGGCTAGGGGTTGGTCGCTCACATCATGAAGGGCTCCATTGAACCTCAACGTATTACCTGTGATTGAACATGAAATGAAATAGGCCAGTTCGTCTTTAATCTTATAGTACACACTGTACGCTGTGGTCATTGGTCACTCACATCATGAAGGGCTCCATTGAACCTCAAACATATTACATTCATTTGAATTTAAGACGATAAAATGTCAATGTTGCCATTAATTTAGCATAAAAGAGTTGTTTTGGACCTTTTGGTTGGGTATAGGTTGAGTGAATTTTTCGTCGGGGCGTGTTTGGACTGCTACTGCTAAGATGGTTATGGGGTTTATTTTCAACCATCGAGACAACTGATTTCTGCTTCTCATATGTCTAGTTTACGTGTGCTCGACATACAAATAGCTTAATTGCTTTAAAATTTTACTTGGTTTAGTAATAATTAGGTAGTTGCGAAAAATCTAAGCCTTTACTTCTCTCTGTTCCTTCTTTTCTCTTTAGAAGAAACGCAAATCTCATGTGGTTGAGAGAAGTTATCATTGACAAATTTGCTAATGGTAAGACCCAATATTTTCAATTATTATGTTTTGCGAACTATTTTTTCTTAGTTTAAATTTAGTCTCCCCATTTGTGAGTGTTGGCTTCTCTATCTCTTTAGATGGGTGGTATTGTCCCTTCCTTTTGGAGAGTTTCAGTAAATTTAGTTTTGCATTCGTCAGGTCTGGGATGAAATTGTGGATTGACTGCACTGCAGGTTTTTAATGGATGTCAATTTGTCGGATATGATCTAAGATATCAGGTAAGTGTTTCGCACAAGAAAGCTGGGATGGAAGATTTCTTCAAGCCGAAACTCCCAACCTTAGAGTAGCTTCATCTCTACTGACAGAAGCAACAATAATACAAAATGGTGTATGTGCAGTAGTTCAAACAAGATATCGTTCAATTGTTACTGAAGGTAATAATCATATGTTTATCAAAGCCTTAAAGGGAGAAACTCAACTTTCTTAGGAGATCCAAGCTCTAATTGAAGATATAGATCCATCCTCGTCTTTTTCATTTTGAGCTCCACAGCACCAACCATTAATTCATAAGAACAAAGTGTGATCCAACTCCAAGAGCATGAAAAACTTTGTGAGAAATCACAAAGAGAAGGGATATCCTGATAGCCATCACGTTCCTGATGGAAACTCCTCATCATCATCTTCTGCGATGAGTATGGGTGGTTCATCAACTCTGCCCAGGCCTGCTGGATATCCAAATACTATTGAACAGGGTACCCAAAACAGCAGCTTGATTCAACCACCAATTGCCTACCCCTATGCAGCTCATCCAGGTAAGTATCTTTTGAATCCCGGATCCCCCCCCGGTCAAAAAAGCAAAATCGAAAATCAAAGACGTGTCGAAAGATACCGGATTGGTTCAATTGATTTGACACCTATATTCTCTATACATGGTATCTAGTTTGAGTCCAGTAAATAGAAAAAAATCTGTGATAAAGAGAATTATACTTCTGATTGAGTCAATTGATTTGCCACTCATACCTGTTATACATGGAATGGCAATCACACCGGGATGTACACTTGGGCACTTCAGATTAGATTAAAAATCTTCAAATTTCTTGAAAATAGATGCGTTTGATTCTTAGAAATATAAGTTAATAATTCATCATAAGTGTTAAACGAAAGGAAGATTTATGTACGTAACTCGTTTGCTTAATGCTTAATATATATATATATATATATATAAAATTTAACATGTATATATGTTAATTAGTCGCTCAATTTATTACTAATTGGTTTTGAGTTATAACCTCTCAATGATTACGTACATGTGCAGAAGCGGGAGAACCGGGTGGTCTATCAAAGGGGACAGTGAACGTTGGGCACAACCAGAATAAGGGGGGGATGCAAAAATTGGGGAATGTGAGAATTGGCAACAGAGCGGCTGGATCTGAATTGGCCTCCTCGCCTGTCACAATCCCTGAGAATATCAACGCCGGCTGTAACACCAATGAAGGAGGCGATCAAGAAACCGGTGACATCGAGATTGGTAATATTGGCTAAATTATGGAGTGACAAGCCAGAAATTTCAGTGATGAAATGATATGCCCATATGTGAGATGCATAAAATAAAAATTATTTTTAAAAAAAGGACTTCAGTTTTGTCTGAATAATTCTTCTTCTTTTTCGTCGTACTCTGTTTTGTAGTTTTGTATCAATGGTGAAGTGGACTTAAGTTCAATTATTATGAGCAAATTGTCTGCAACCCAAAGTACAATTTAAAAAAAAAAAAGAAGTAGAATTTTTTATAAAGAAACCACGTAAAATTCCCATTTATGGTTTTGCACTTAAAATTTTGATAAAAAATTTTATACAGAATGAAAATTTTTTCCACTACATTTTTAGCCCTGTTCTTGTTGGATAATTTCGAGAGTAAATAAAAGCCGCAAACGTACAGCTTTCGCTGTAATACTTGAGGGTCATCTCTACAGGAACGAGGATGAGATTAATGTCACTCAATATTAAATCAATCTAACCAACTAAACTGCCAAGTTAATCAAACTATATCTCTATCCACAAAAGCAATTAAGATTGGTTTAAAGTCAGTGTATAACCCCAAAATTTCCCTACCACAGCCTAACATCCAGTAAAATCAACTCTACTCAAATGAAAATCAATCCATCACTAGAACAACCCAAATGAGATCTACAACATTAAAGCAGAGAAATAAATGACAAAGACAAGCAGAGAAGGCAGGACAAACTAAGCAGGTAGGCAGGGGAGAGGGAAACAAGACCAAGACCTAAACTTATTTTCTGGGCAAAATTCCCTGAACGCAGAAAATCAAGGGCTCAGAACTCAGTTTAGCTGAGGCAACCTCCATTAATGGGGGTTCCAAATTCACCAAAACAGAATCCAACAATCAGAGAAAACAGGGGAGGGTGAGCAGTTGCATTAACCAAACCTAAGAGAACAAGCTTCTAAAATTACTCAACTAGAAACAGCACACAATTACATCACCAAACAAAAATAAGAAAACAGGCAAGCTAAGCTACTGGGAAAGGAAACCGAGAGCAAAAACGAACAGAGAAAACGAGCAAACTTCAGAATCTGGAATAGGGGAGACGAAGGCAACAAGGACAAGTTCTGCCATTGAATATTCCAGCAGTTTGACCATCATCAGCACTAATTCACAAGGAGAAGAGAAGGGCAACCTCCACGCTCCATTTCGTTGCAATCGAACAGGGGCAAAATTCAGGGGAAAGGGGGATATCTCGAAATTACTCAAAACCAAACCCAAAACATTACAATTGCAAGCTAAAATCATGAATATCAACTCCAGATTATGGAGATAAAGTTCAATTGCATGAAATTAAAGCCCAACAGAAACGAATCTAGAATCGGGTTCAAGACAGAGGAGACGAGAATCAAACCCTACATTACTAATACTGAAATTAAAACGAAACTATCCTAAGATTAAACCTAAAAATGTAAAACCAAAACCTAATTGATACCTAATGGCGCCGCTGCTTCCCTTTATACTCGAACCACTTCAATCTTTGCCCTTGGATCTCGACAATCGTGGACGGTCACGATGGTGTAAGTTGGCGTGCTGTGCTGGCAGTTTAGGGTGGTGGATTAGGATGAAACTGGTGGCGTGGTGGTTCATCGAAGAGAGAGAGAGAGGAGATGAAGATGAAGGAGTGAGATGAAGGAGAAAAGGGGGGGTCGGGGATTTCTGGTGTCTCGGAGGTTTGGGGTCGGGGAGTCGAGTTTTTCATTCTACAATCCGGGTTGTTTTTCGTTATTTTTGTTTCAATTTCACATCCAGAATTTTAGTTCCAAGGATTGATGTAATCAAACTTGAGCCTGTTAAATTGGAGATTGTAATTTGGCTTTCACACTGAGCAAATTCTTGGGTTCTAACTCGTGTTGCTGCTTGCTTTATTCTTTGGTCCAGTCGCGTCTGTTCCAAGGGTTCACTTGGGTGTGGTTTGGCTTGATTTCGGCACTTCGGCAGAGTCTCGCTTCCTCTTTCTGGAGACTAGTTTGGAATTGCTAGAAATTGCAAATGAACCTCAAACATCTGGCCCTGTTACCTTGGGAGTTGTAATCAGGTAGTGGGGATTTAAATTTTACCAATTAATTTTTTAATTTACTCCACAATATTCATTAGAGTCATTTTCGTGTTGTAATTCAGAGTAACGTTAGAATAAATGTGGCTAACTGACTATGTAAACAGATGGGGGGGAAAAATTATAGGGTCTACTCTGTCCAGCTTGACATATATATTTATTGTCAATATTTAGCACTGCTCAGCATTATTCCATACTCATTAATATTGATTAGTACTCATTAGCATTTGATTGTTTTTTTAGGTATAATTTTAGTATTGAGAAGCACTCATCAGCACTGATTAACACATCTATCACCACCAACTAACATCAATTAGCATTGAAGAGGCTGTTATATTAAAAAACAGCGGTTTGACACTTGTTCCATTTAAACAAGATTTCGAGTTCGAGTCTTGTAAATGAAAACAGAAAAGCTCTACTCATTTAGTTGTTCGTTCCTTTCTGGAATTTGATGAAGAAAATCTCTCTACAATTTAATTGTTCGCATAACAATAAGAAATTAAAGATTTTTAAGTATTTAGGGTTTGTTCTTTTCATTGGTAAATAGAAATTGGTAAATAGGTGAAATTGGTTGAAATATGTTGAATTAAGTGGAATTGGGTATTTTTTTTGTTGAGCAGAATTGAATTAAGTTGAAGTAGATTAAATTTTTTATATGACGGGTAGAGATCGGTTAAAATAATAAAAAATGCATTGAAATTGGTTGAAGTACGTTGAAATTAATTGAAATAGCTTTTCATCTTCATTGAAGTTAGTCATGTTAATTAATTTTTATTTTATTTAATAATGCTTAAACACACTTTTATTTCTGAAGATGTACGAAACATAGTACAAGAAAGGGTACAACATGGAGAAGAGCACTCTGCACTCCTCTCTCTGTTTTTGTTTTCCCTTTTTCCCTACACATTACACGCATATTACATCTCTCTCTCTTTTATTTTATATATAGAGAGAGAGAGAGAGAGGGAGATAGACATGGATATTAGATTGTACGACACCCTCCCTTTGAATTTCCAAACTCAATGTCACCGGATTTTTGATCGCCGCCTTCGTTTCTGTTATTTCCGGTGTTGGCAGGGCCACTCAAGGGCGTGTCAGATCTTATGGCTCCTGATCTTTGGTTCCCCCGCACGTTGGTATTGCCCCCGGTGTTGGCACCATTGCCTGCACTTGACAAGTAGTTGTTAGAGAACTAATAGTAAATTTCCTATCTTTATAGTGATATTTTTCATCTGATTACATTACGTTACCTCGGTGCAATTTCTATCCAATTTTATTGGTGTATTTAGAATAGTTTTGTATGCGTGCCGGGGGGGGTTAGATGACTAGTTGATCAAGCTTTTTTCTGGTGTGAGGGAGGATTAAGTAACATGAAGAAATTTTAAAATCAATCTACATACGGTGAAAAGAAAGTTTCACATGATCAAATTTTCTTTTCAAGATATTATAAAACACTTTGTAAGCAAGCAAATTACAAATTATTATCCATTGATTGATACATATTTCTAATTCAGTCATGCATGCATGTAAGAATCAAAAGCTACGTAGGAATCTTTTTGGTGTGAATTTCATGTGAACAATTGATGTATTGTATTAGTCACATGTAATCATCTTACTGGGATTTTCATATTCAGCAGGCTGCGACGGAGGTTTTTTCTCAGAATCACCCATACTGATTAATGATACTTAGTATTGAGATGATTGCTTCAGTGCTGCAAAAGGAAACAAGCATATATATAGACATATATAACTCAATATCAATATACCAATTATTAAATGTAACATGTAAACATGTAATTTGATATACCAATTCAAACAATAATTGACATTAGCATATAGAAAGTTTAATAAATTACTTACAATTGAGCCTTGAAATCTCCTAACAATTTTGAGAGAGGAAATTTGGATTGTGCATAAGGGTTGTAGCGTGGTGGGGCAGTATATATAGAGTCAGTTGGTTTGCTTAGTCGTAAGATATACGCATTGACTCGGGTAGACTTGGTGAAAAGAATTGGGTTCCTGTTCGACTCTATCCACCAAAAAAGGTTGAAAAAAAAGTTATTGGACAAACATGAAATATTTTTAAAAAATCATAAAAGTGGCCCGCGGGGAGAAACAGGCCGGCATTCTTACCCGTGTCACACGCGTTTTGTGTTGGTTGGGGAGAAAGGAAGTGACACGCAGCAGACACGCGGGCCCCACATCTGCCTTGCGTGTCTACCGTTGCTATTGCTCTTAATGAAATGCAAGTTCAGAATTATGGAATTTCTGCTGATGTGACAGGCTTGAGGTCTAAAAACTGGAACTCAAGTTGGGAATGCCCTTAGATGTATAGGATGATAATTTGCAGACCAATAGCGACCCTTCGTAGGCCGATGGCGACAACTAACAAGATAACCTATGCATTGCAACTCATGTACAGGAAGCTTCCCTTACACCAATTGACTAACAAGATAACCTGTGCATTTCAACCGATAACGCGTACATTGATGGCAGATTTGCCTAACAAGGAGTGACCAATGAAAAAAACCCAAGTGGGACTCTACGTATAGTTGTATACCATTACTTGCGTGGAGCAGGAACTTTTAATCTACTTTAATCAACTTTAACTCATTGTTTAACCAACTTTTATCTATCATATAAAAAATATACGAACTTCAACCAACTTCGACAAAAAAATACCTACTTCAATCCACTTCAATCAACTTCACCAATTTCGCAACCCCTATTGTCCAACGAAAAGAACGTGCCCATAGTGTGCGAAGTGAAGTGGACTTAAGTCATCTTTTAGTAATCATCGTCTAAAGCAAGTGATCGGTATAAATGTAGTTGAAAATCCAGCTATTTGATCTATTTTTAGTTATAAAAAATTTATTATTCATAGGGATTAACATGAAAATAGTAGTAGGTTTAGGCAAATTATTGCCAAATGTATTAGTGTTAGTAGTAAAAGTTATATTTAGTTCCAACTATTCTTCCGATAAAAGTGAGGGCAATATTACAGAATATTTCTTTTTCCTTTGCAGTGGACAAGAAAACAGTCATCGTTCGAGAAGAGTAAGCATACACTGATGACAGATTTTCCTAACATAAGAACAAATTCGGCGTGGTTTTCATACTGCTTTTGCAAAAGAAATTTATGCTTCCGCTGTGTAATTGGGCGTTAACACGTAATATATAGCGCGCAAAGTGAACTGGACGTAAGTCGTCTTTTAGTCATCGCACTGTCTAAGGGCGTGTTCGGTAAAATTAGCTGTTTTAGTAATGGTTAGCTGTTTTACTAGCTGTTAGCGGTTTTACTAGCAATTAGCTGTGACCCACTAGTGGTTAGTGGTTAACGGTTCAACTAGCGATTTAAAATAAATGCGTTTGGTAAAGGTAGCTGTTGAAGTAGCAGATTTATATAAAATGACTAAAAAGGACACAATAAATAAAGGTTTTTAATAAATCAAAAGAAGAATTTTATAATTTGCAATGCAACCACTAGGTAGAGGTTCTTAAAGCTACTTTCATTAGCTTTTAAAAAACACGACATAAACCTCTAACCACTACCTCATTCACTACTTTACCGAACACTTTAAGTAGTGGTCCATACCATTTTGACCACTACAAACCACTAACCTCTATTTCAACCTCTATTACTCAACACGCCCTAAAGCAAGTGACTTAAGAATAAATGTAGTCGAAACTCTATTTGATCTATTGGTAGTTTTAAAAAATTTATTATTCGTAAGATTAACGGGAAAATAGTATTAGGTTTTAAAGTGCCAAATTGATAGGGCTGGGGTGGCAATTTTATTCGCGAACGATGGACAACCGTTTCACTTGATCCGAAAAAATGGGTGAAAGCTCGAAATATATAGATGATGGATGGATGGATGGATGATGAGAAAGAATCAACGTACATTGATGACGTATTTGCCTAACAAGGAATAACCAAAGAAAAAAGCAAGTGGGACTCCATGTATAGTGTGTTCCATTACTTGTGAACAATTCAGAGAATGAACAAATTCGGTTCCGCTTTCACACTGCCTTTTCGGAAGAAATTTATGCTTCTATGTACAATTACCCGTTAACGTGTAACACGGCGCAAAGTGTATCGGACTAAAGTCATCCTTTAATTTAGTAATCGCACTGCATGCCTGAAGCAAGTTTCCGGTATAAATTAAATGTGGTTGAAAATTTATTGGTGCAGTTATTGTACTTTTAAAAATTTATTTTTCCCGGAATAGCAGGTAAATAGTTGTAGGTTTTACTGTTTCATAATGCTAAAACTTCATTAGTGTTGCGAATATCATTAACCTTCAGTTCTACGTACCCTGTTCTTTATACAAAATTGAGGGCAACATATACCATAAGTGGATCATGTCACAAATAAGACTCTCTCAAAACGTTACTATGAGACACAATAGCCCCATGAATCCAGAAAATTGCACGCTTTCTAAGTTTCTATACTTTTATCTCGCACAACATCAACTATTCTATGGCAATTTACTTTGAAATTGTCTTACGTAAAACTACTGATAATTTTCATTTAACATTTTTTGGAAAAGGCAATAAGTGGATCAAGTCACGTACAGGGGATGTTGTCTTCTACCCACTAGTGATCATTGATCATATCCAATTTTAGATCAAGGTTTTCAAGATTTTCAGTACTTGGCCCTTTCAAATGTCGGATAAGTAATTTTTTAAACAAAGACTCTCCTTCCTCTAAAAGCTACTGTAGTAGTATCACAGGGACCTTGTAAGATAGACTACTTAAGTATAAATGGCGGTGCATGATTTAGATTTATCTACATGGATTGGTAAGATTTGTTAAAGGCTTCTGCTGCAACTATACTAGTAAAGGGATTAATTATGGTTAAGAATTTATGATAGCCTTATGGGTGTTCCAAGTGGGGCAATCAGTACGGTAATGTGCCTTAATGCTAAGTTTGGGTCATTACAGGATTGGACAGATGTTCTGACCCGCTGATCCTTGGAAGGCTGGATAATTTAGTCCAGGTCTTTCAAATTTTTATTGTCCACTCTGATACTAGAATTAGGTACCATTGTGATCCTTTTGGTTGGACGAGCTTAAGGGAGGTTGAAGATAGAAACAATGTAGGGCATGTTCGATACAGAATCTAAGAATTTTTGAATTTATGTGTCTATCTCATTGTTTAAATCGAATTGAGTTTTGTCGAAAATTGTTTGTTAGTTGATATGTTTATTGTACTTATTTTACTGTGTTGTCGAATTTATTATGAATGAGTTGATTTTCCAAAACTCATGGGAAGCTGTTTTCTAGTTGAATAGGATACTTGATTTTTGCATTTTTGTAAAGTTTTGTAAATCAAAGATATATAAATGTAAATTTGTTAAATTTCATCATGCATTTAGTGAAATTAGAGGTCGAAAGGGAGTGCAAATGTGGCATAAATTGCAAATTGACATCATTTGATCAAGTAGAGGTTTGAGGGTGAGTGCGACCCGCAGAATCGTAGACCATGAGAGTATTTGCGAGCTACGGTGAGCGTTGGAGGTACGTTGATCTGCATGATACTAGAGTTGGCTAGAGTTGAAAAACCCTCCTTACTTTTCCTCATAACCCGACCTTCAGCCTACACCAAACCCTGCATTAAATGAGGTATATTTACTAGTCATCCAAAACATAATTATGCATGCCCAAAAAAGGAGAGGAAAAGAAACGGAGGTCACGTTAGGATCCTATGCCACACATACTTATGATTCTGTAAAGTCATCTACTTGTTGACGTGATTAGTATTTAGTAGTATATAAGGTGTCCTTTGCCAATTAGTCCATCAATTTATAGCCATTCATACCAAATCACCCATTATCTTGTCAAGATTTAATTGATTGTAGACATGAATGGAGTCATGGTCGAGTCAATCCGCTACGAACCAAGACTTTGGCTTTTTTGGGGGAGGGGGTCGAAGGTAGAGTTTGACGGCGAAAATGGCCCTGTACTAGCTGTACAATAAAATGTCATCAATACGACCCGTACCGGCGTGGACTCATACAAGTCTAGGGGATTGGTCACTCACATCATGAAGGGCTCCATTGAACCTCAAACATATTACCTGTGATTGAATACGAAATGAAATCGGCCAGTTCGTCTTTAATCTTATAGTACACACTGTACGCTGTGGTCATTGGTCACTCACATCATGAAGGGCTCCATTGAACCTCAAACATAGTACATTCATTTGACTTTAAGATGATAAAGTGTCAATGTTGCCACTAATTTAGCATAAAAGAGTTGTTTTGGACGTTTTGGTTGGGTTTAGATTGCGTGAATTTCTCATCGGGTCGTGTTTGGGCTGCTACCGCTAAGATGGTTATGGGGTTTATTTTCAATCATCGAGACGACTTATTTTTGTTTCTCATACATCTAGTTTACGTGTATTCGACATACAAACAGCTTAATTGCTTTAAATTTTACTTGGTTCAGTAATAATTAGGTGGTTGGGAAAAATCTGAGCCTCTACTTTTCTCTGTTCCTTCTTTTCTCTTTAGAAGAAACCCAAATCTCGTGTGGTTTAGAGAAGCTATCATTGACAAATTTGCTAATGGTAAGACCCAACATTTTCAATTATTATGTTTTTCGAACTATTTTTTGTTAGTTTAAATTTAGTCTCCCCATTTGTGAGTGTTGGCTTCTCTATTTCTTTAGATGGGTAGTATTGTCTCTCCCTTTTAGAGAGTTTCAATAAATTTAGTTTTGCATTCATCAGGTCTGGGAAGAAATTGTGGATTGACTGCACTGCGGTTTTTCAATGGATGTCAATTTGTCGAATATGATCTAAGATATCAGGTAAGTATTTCGCACAAGAAAGCTGGGACGGAAGATTTCTTCAAGCCGAAACTTCAACCTTGGAGTAGCTTCGGCTCTAGTGACAGAAGCAACAACAATAGAAACTGGGGTATGTGCAGTAGTTCAAACAAGATATCGTTCAATTGTTATTGAAGGTAATAATCAGGTGTTTATCAAAGCCTTAAAGGGAGAAACTCAACTTTCTTGGGAGATCCAAACTCTAATTGAAGATATAAATTTCCACCTCAGTTCTTGCACTTGGGTCACTATCCAACATGTTTTCGGAGAAGGAAATCGAGTAGCAAATTGCATAACTAAGTTTGGTCTTTCTATCTTCATTTGTTTTTATGGTCTCTATACCTTGTACCTTGTTTCTGTCTGTCCTCATTGAGGACAATCTAATACTTGAAAAAAGGGTTGTCTAATTAAGCATTGTACTACTTACAATTTTAAATGAAAAAAAAATTGAATATATAGATCATGATTACAATATATAATAATTTTTTTAAAAAACACATCTTTTATTTCCATGATCCCTTTTCATGAAAAAAAATCCTTGAATTTTGATTCACAATAAGTGACGTTACCGGTGATGATATATATTTTGCTGCAAGATACTCTTAAATGTTATGCATTAATCTCAATTATGTAATTTATGATTTAAAATTATCAAATTTTTGATGAGTATAAGCAATTCATAATTGCTTAAATATTCATCTACTACACCGAAGAGTATAAAATGATGTGTAATTGGGTCAACCTCATCCTTAAAGATGTATGATACACGTAGTTGTCCATATGTGAAAAACTATGGATTAAAAAATAATTTTACACAATTTATGAGGTCCATGTTACTATCTTTCTCAACTACCTCAATTAAACAAATATTTAGAGAAGGAAACGAAGCAGCTAATTGGATCTTCAAATTAAGCTGTTTATTTAGGTTTACGATTATCTTTTCCACATATCGTTCCCCAGAATTCTCACATATCATTATTGATTATCGCTTAGGCAAAACTCTTGAGGGGAAGGCCGCCTAATCTGTACATGTACTTACCTTCCAAAAAAAAGCTGTATCACATTTTTACTGTTTAATCATATTACTTTTTTAAAATTCAGAACTTGATAATATTATTTTTAAATTAAAATGAAATATTTAATAAGTACCTTATAACAAGATATTTATTATTTTCCATCCCTAAATTTGTGGTAGGTGCTAACATATAGAAAGACACCAGTAAGTAGGGGCCCTTTCTTCTCTTAGGTAATTCCTCTCCCTCTGCGTATGTTTGAAGATAAGAAAACGCGTTAAAAAATCATCCATCCTCCTCTTTTTCATTTTGAGCTTCACAGCACCAACCATTAATTCATAAGAACAGAGTGTGATCCAACTCCAAGAGCATGAAAAACTTTATGAGAAATCACAAAGAGAAGGGATATCCTGATAGCCATCACGTTCCTGATGGAAACTCCTCGTCATCATCTTCTGCGATGAGTGTGGGTGGCTCATCAGCTCTGCCTAGGCCTGCTGGATATCCAAATACTATTGAACAGGGTACCCAAAACAGCAGCTTGATTCAACCACCAATTGCCTGCCCCTATGCAGCTCATCAAGGTAATTATCTTTTGAATCCCGGATCTCCCCCTCCCCCCCTCTTCAAAACGAAAAATCGAAAATCAAAGATGCGTCGAAAGATACTGGATTCGTTCCATTGATTTGACACTTATATTCTCTAAACAGGATATCTAGTTTGAGTCAAGTGAATAGAAAAAAATCTGTGGATAAAGAAAATTATACTTCTGATTGAGTCAATTGATTTGGCACTCATACCTCTCATACATGGCATGGCAATCACACCGGGATGTACACTTGGGCACTTCACATTAGATTAAAAATCTTCAAATTACTTGAAAAAAGATGCGTTTGATTCTTGGAGATACAAGTTAATAATTCATCAGAAGTGTTAAACGAAAGGAAGATTTATCTAAGTAACTTGTTTGCTTAAAGCTCAATCTATATAAAATTTAACATGTATATAAGTTAATCAGTCGCCCAATTCATTACCAATTGGTTTTGAGTTATAACCTCACAGTTATTGCGTACATGTCCAGAAGCGAGAGAACCGGGTGGTCTGTCAAAGGGGACAGTGAACGTTGGGCACAACCAGAATAAGGGGGGGAAGCAAAAATTGGGGAATGTGAGAATTGGCAATAGAGCGGCTGGATCTGAATTGGCCTCCTCGCCTGTCACAATCCCTGAGAATATCAACGCCGGCTATAACACCAATGAAGGAGGCGATCAAGAAACCGGTGATATTGAGATTGGTAATATTGGCTAAATTATGGCTTGACAGGCCAGAGATTTCAGTGATGAAATGATATGCCCATATGTAAGTGATGCATAAAATAAAAATTATTCAAAAAAAAGACTTAAAAGTTTTGTCTGAATAATTTTCTTCTTCTTCTTCCTACTCTGTTTTGTGGTTTTGTATCAATGGTGACGTGGACTTGAGTTCAATTATTATGAGCAAATTGTCTACAGCTCGAAGTACAGTTTCTTTTTTTGAAAAAAAAATAGAATTTTTTATAAGGTAAGTTCTTTTCCCTGGACCTTTTCAGTTAATTAACTTCAATCAATTTCCACTCAATTTAACCCACTTTAATAAAAAATATTAATTTAATAAAAAATACCAACTGCAATTCACTTTAATAAAAAATACCAACTATAATTCACTTTAATCTATCTCAACCAACTTCACCCTTTTACCAACTCTAATTTACTAGTGAAAAGAACAGACCCTAACCACCTAAAATTCCCATTTATGGTTTTGCACTTAAAATTTTGTTAAAAAACTTTATACATAATGAAAATTTTTTCCACTGCCTTTCAGGCCCTGTTGTTTTCGTTGGTAAATTTAAATTTACTAACCTCAATCAATTTTAACCCACTTTACAAACTTTAATAAAAAATACTAATTTTAACCTACTTCAACCTACTTTCCATTATTTTAACCAACCTCTACTCAATTTCAGTGACAGATCTAGATGTTTAGAGTAAGGGTGTCCATCCATTTGTTGGGGAGATCTAAGGAGGGAGCCCACTTCAACCAAGGTCCATGGCAACAACCCCAAGTGAGGTTCTATCCTAAAACTAATTGGCAATAGGAGGAGTAGCCCACTTGACCTATATATCATGACCCTTCTTTTCAAATTTTCGATGTGGGACTTCTTTACTCATGTGTGATTTTCCCAACAATCTCCCCCTCACACATAAGTCTCTTTCACACCACATCAACGCACAAGCTCCCCCTTGAGCGGAACTTTTACCAAGGTGTCAAGCCACCACCATCAAGAGTTTATCTACACCGCCGAACCACGCTGCAGCACACATATTACCGCTCGATCAACACCAGCGTGTCATTTCACCAAGCTCATTCATGGGGTCCATCATGCCACACCTTTGTCACCTAGTCGAATGCACCATCGGCTCTGATACCCACTTGTTGGGGAGATCCAAGGAGGGAGCCCACTTCAACCAAGGTCCATGGCAACAAGTCCAAGTGAGGTTCCATCCTAAAACCAATTGGCAATAGGAGGAGTAGCCCACTTGACTTATATACCATGACCATTCTTTTCAAACTCCCGATGTGGGACTTCTTTACTCATGTGTGATATTCCCAACACCATTAACGTCATCACCAGTGTACAATATCAATAGAAAAAAAGGATATTATGTGATATATACTATGACAGTCTATTTTGTGTAAGCATTCTATCTCTTTTTTTTTGAAACAAACATTCTGTCTCATGTTTCTACACTAGCAGAAGTTAACAAGTAATAATAATGTACCCACTTTTTTATTCAAAGGGAAAAAAACTATGATACCTCTACTACTACGCTTATTCTTTGCTGTTTTTCATATTTTGAATTTGATGCATATATTGTGCTGAAATCGCAGAATGTTACAGTTACCGACCATTTACTAAAACCATTTGTTACAGAGAACAAATCATTAGGACAAAAGCAATAAAATCAAAAAAAAAAAAAAAAGAAACATGAAGTGAACATATCAAATATGAAACACGACTATAAAAAGTAATGTGCACCAATTAATCGCATCAAAAGGGGAAAAAATAGTATCAAGTTTAAATCAATTATTTGTGTTAAGTTAAAGAAAGGTCTGCGCCAAGAATATGTTGCAACTAAACTGTCAAAAAATAAACAATAAAAATTAAATCAAATTTAAAAAATTAGAATTAGATTAAATTAAAACTTAAAAGTCTAAACTCCAGACAAGATAGGGGGGAGAGAGAAAATTTTGGACTTGGGTACATTTAATTTTATTTCACTTTTCTATCAAGTTTTAACTTTAGAACTGTACTTTTAATATTTAAATAAATGAAAAATATCAATATAGTGGTTGGATATATTTAAAGAGTATCTGTAATTTTTTAGACGTAATTTAAGGATGCCTGCATATACTAATTTAATCACATTAAAAATACCTTATTAGAATATTTTTTCGAAGATGGGTGTCCATGGAGACCCCTTCGATGCAAAGAGATCCACTCTTGCTCAATCCATTTAAAAAAATTCAACTCACTTCAACTCACTTCAACCTACCTTAGTCAACTTCAATCTATTTCAAACCACTTCAATTAAAAAAATACCTATTTTAATTTAATTCAATTCACTTCTATCAATCTTAACTAACTTTATCTATTTATCAATTTATATTTTCTGACAAACAGAACCTACTTTTTCCCATAAACAATATAAGGAAAACTTCAAATGCATCCCTTACCACTCATGAGGCAATCAGTATTTATTCTCCTTGTTTGTGGCTCGATTATATATATCTATATATATGTATGAGGTATCTTTATTATGTTTCAAAAGTCAACAAGCTAAGTAAAAACTGTGATTGCAAGGAAGAATTTTCGCAACTCCGTAATTTTTCCAAGTGTCCTTAGGTTCTTGGTGAGGTGAGGGCCACGGGGTCTTCCCTTCTAGGTGTGTTCATGGTTCCAACGCCATAAATTTTAGATCAGTAAAATAGTAAACTATATTCGAATCGAAATTTTTGGGTACTCACATTTTGGGTACGTAATGAATTTTCAGTTATACAATAACTTTATTTTTTTTTCCCAATAATTTTGTTGTATTCATAATATAACTATTGTTGTTTATGCTATTAAATATTGTTGTGTTACACCAACTTACACTTGACATTATTACATAATAAGACAGTATCACATAGTCTCTTACTACCAGTCATATTTCAAGGGCTCTACACCTCCATAAGGTAAAGAGTTACTAATATCATATTCATACCTAACTTATTGTCTAGATGCAACAAAGTCTGCTCGAAGACTTAGACATCTAAAGTTCCAAACAAAACAATGTAACGAAGTCAAACTACTTATCTTCTTGGGGATTAGGATATTTGACTTTTATAATGCCTTTAGGGAAGGGAAAAGTAAAAAAAAAAGTTCTGAAAAATTTAAAAAGTTTCAGGTTTTTGGATATCGGAACCTTTGAAACGCCGAACCATACTTAAACCAATAATCCCAAAAAAAAAAAAAAAATCAGTTTAGTTACCTAAACTAAAATTTTCCAATATGTTAGTTTAGATACCTGAAATTTTGGATTGGGCATCGAATTTTTGGTTTGGATAATTAATTACGGATGCTTTTGAACATCCTTACTATCTTCTTCTACTAGATAAGTTCTGATAAGGTAGGCGTAAGTAAAATTTTCAAAGCATTAGTGGCCAGGGAGAGGTGGCAAGTGGGCTAACTTGGGTGGATTGGACCGGCTCTAAACTACTTAAATTGGAACTGATCCATTAAATGTAAGCCCAAACTATTAAGTAAACTATTTTTAAGCGGACAAGACTCTACTCTTTTCAACTTATTTTTTTCCAAGGGTAAGTTAAGTTGGAATAAGTTCAGTTTAGTTCATTAAAAAAAAAGTTTATTCCAGCAAAGAATAAGTTCAGTTCAGAACAAATAAGCTTAGTTTGACAAAATATAATTGCAAATAACATGACTTATGTTCGAGCTTATAACAAAATAGACTGAACGATTGGCCCAAGGTCGAACTATGAGTTAGACTGAACCTACCTGTTCAAAAGCCTTGCCTTGGGCCAAACTATGTGCCTGAACCAACTCGGCCTAGCCTATGTTTGAGAAGCCATCAATTTTGTTCTCAATGTTTCAATCTTATATAATTTCTAAATTAAGATAAGACATTTCAAAAAGTCTCTGATTATAAAATATTTATTATTTTACTTCTTTAAAATTAAGATACCCCAATGCTCACAAAATGCATCCTAATCCTTTAAATCAACAAATTTTCAATTACATCTCTAACAAGAGAACACTGATATTAAGTTTTTGATTTCATCCCATTTTACTTGTCTCATCAAATTACATTTCTAATAGGAATACATTGATATTTAGTTTTCATTTCATTCCATTTTACTTTTCTCATCAAACAGGGTCTGAATCTCATGCAAGTCTGAGCATCTAAAGCCTATAGCCTTAAACCACTGCAGCGTTATAGATCCTCCATCTCTTCGACTTTACACTAATATGCCCTAGGATGTTCATTCCATGAGTAACCATTAAAAAAAAATTCTTCTTGATTGCCCTACAAATAGGAGTGAGCGAGATCAGATGTTCGGTTGAATTTTTAGGAGCTGAAACTGGATCTGGTTGGAATTTAGTCTATAATTTGAAACCGATCTCGGACCTGGTTAGAACAGGATCCTAGAATTCGGACCCTGTTGCGAATCTGGTCGGGGTCGAGTATTATTCTGGGTACTTGGTTCCTAAGTAATTTTTTTTTATTTTGCCTCATATTCTCGTAAGAACATAGGTAAAAGGAGGGATTGAAGGAAGTTGAGAACCCATACATGAAGTCAAATTCTTAAAAACCAATTTTAAGAGTAAATCAAATACATGATAACCAATAAAAAAGGTTCACGTACTTTAAAATAAACTTAGAGAATTGGAAATAATGTTAATCACAAACCCACAAATCAAGATACAAAACGAACAAGGAAACTAAAAATTATTCTAATTTACTCGAAATAGAGAAAGAAAGAGAGAGAAACTATCAAAATAATCTAAACACAAACACCTATTATTATTAAGTAACGAGGCTCATGACAAGAAGATTCAAGTCTTAAAGGAAGAAATTTATATCGGTCAAACATATCAAGTTTAACCAATTTTCAAGATCCGGTTATAAATTTGGGGATCGATCCCGAAACTGATTCAACCAGAGTACAGGTTCATACCCATCCGGCCAGGATCAATTCTCCACGAGGCCACGAACATTAATTGCGCCGACATGATGGTTCTCAAAAGCAACCACATTGCTCTCCAACCAAGCATTACAGTGGAAAGTAGCTAGGAACGCTATTAAAATCATCTCTTAGGGGCAACTGCCCATGAAATATCTAGGATTTCCTTAAAAGCTTGACAATTACGGATAATAATGGGTCATAGATCCAATCCAAATTTAATAAATCAAATTCAAATTAAAGAATCTAGATTTAATTAAATGATACTTAATAGAACTTAAGAGGATCTGGATTCGAGTCGTCTTGAACTAGGTTTGGGTTTCAATTTAATAAATTGAGATTTATATCTGATCCGAGATCCATGTAAATTTTGTTAATACTTTTAAAATTGTTTTAGCGTAAAAATTGACTAAACTATGAGTGTAAGTGACCAAAAAAAAAAATCTCTTAAGTTTAGCAGTCTTACGTTGCACCAGAACCTCACACTCATGGTCACTGCTCCTCATCCTCAATCTCTTTCTACTCTCCTCACTCATTTAACCACATCTCTCACTCTCTCAAACCACTCGGCACATATCTCTCACTTTGAAGGATTATGGTATTTATATCAAATGTCATATCTTTTAAATCCAATCCTTTGTCGTTGGAATATGGGAATTCATGTTGGGATGTGGAAGTGAAAAAAAAAAAAACCTAAATCCATTGCAAAAATTCTTTAAATTGAAAAATAATCGAGATTCATTAAGGATCCGTAGACCAATTAGACTCTTAGGGTTTGGATTTGGTTCCCATGTTCCAGACCCAATGGGTTTGGACTTTGGAGCAAGGTCCAAAAAGTTAAATGGGTCAGGGTCTAACTAGATCCGATCCAAATTCGATACATTATCATCCCTACTAGCAATGTTTAATCACAATGATGGTTGCTTACTGACTAATAAGGTTTCTACACGCGAAGAAGTTAGAAGGGTAAGGACACTAAGTTATATATGTAGGTAGACTTCAATTGGGCACTAGTATCCTTATGACTTATTATCGACTGAACTTAATTGTAAAACTATTTTCGAGCTTTAACTTATAAAATTAAGTCACACTATTGTAATACTTGGGATTAAAAAAATACAAAAAGAAAAGTAGTCAATCATAATATGACGCTTGTCAATATATCATCAACCTGTTCACCTTTATATTATGCTATAACATATGATGTAGCTCTTATTTTAAAAGTTAAATATTGTATTGTACTATTTTTTTTTTTTTTGGGGAGACATTGAAAAGCAGGGGCTCAAATTGCCCAAATTTAGGCAAGCGCGGTGTTATCTTACTTAAAAATATGACATTAACATGATATAATATTCTTAAAAATATGACCCTCCCCTGATGTTAGTGTCATAATCAATTTAACTATGCCAATTCTAAAGCTAGAGAGTAAACATACAATTTTGCATTATTGAGACCTTATTTTCTTGAGCTTATTTTGACTGAGCTTATTCTGAATTATATTTATTAAAATTTATTTCGAAATTATTTATTTAACTTACTCTAAATTTATTTGATTAAACTTGTTCTGAACTAATTCTAAATTTATTTGATTCATTTATTCTAACTTTCTATGAATAAAATTATGAACTTATTTGTTGAACTTATTTTAAATTGAATTTATTCTAAAATTATTTGTTAAACTCATTTGAACTTATTTATTAAACTTATTCTAAACTTATTTTGAATTTATTTGTTAAACTTATTTTAAATTTATTTTGAATTAAAGTTTTCTAAATTTATTGTATAAAAAAAACTAAAATGACTTTTTAATATGTGTGAGGTTCAATGAACCCTTCATCATGGGGGAGATCGCCCACCCCCCATGACCTGCACGAGTCCACGCGAGTACGGATTGCATGAGTCTACGCGAATGTGGATTGTATCAAGTAATATATAATTTGGCATGGATAACTATAAATTGATGGACTAATTGGGGAAGGATGCCTTGCAAGGTATGAAGAAGTCTTTGCCATATCCACGTTTCGATTCCAAATTTTACATCTCTGATTGACAAAACTTTACAAAAGATGCAAAAATCAAGAATCCTATTCAAGTAGAAAACAGCTACTCATGAGTTTTAGAAAATTGACCCACTCATAACTAAATTGACAAATATAGCAAAGCAACTACAAAAAACTTATCAAACAACAAGCAATTTATGGCAAAAATCAATTCAATTTCAACAATGAGAGGAATATCCAAACTCAAAATTCTTAGATTATATATTGAACAAGTTCTGTATTTTCTAGATCTTCAACCTCTCTGAAACATGACTAACCAAAAAGACCACAATGGTGTCTGATTCTAGTATCAGGTTAGATATTAAAAATTTAAAAGACTTGGAGTAAATCATCCAACTTTCTAAGGGTCAGCAGGTCAGAACATCGACCTAATCTCGTAACATCCAACCTTAAGTAATGAGGCATGTGTTGCAGAAAAAATTTTAATATTTATAAACCCCAAGTGCAAGGTGTATCGTTGAGTACTTGGGGTGTCGTTTGTAGGGAATTATGTTTCCAACTATCAGAGCTAGCTAAAGCGTCTCGAGTTAGGCAAGATCGAAGGGGAAAGAGGGAAAACTAAACTATGCTAACAAATATAAAAAAAAGCGACTTGGAGTTATGATTTGACCAATGGACGAACTAACTAATCGAGACAAGTCCTAACATACCCAAACTACACTACGAATAAGAGATGGTCGGTTGCACCATCAAAGACCACCCAAGCCCTCTCTCAAGGGTTATGAGCTAGTCTAATTAGCCTAACCACCTATTTTCATGGGGTTAGCCCAATTAGACCACAAAACTAGCAATCCCGGACCTATCTCGATTCGGGTACTATTTTTATGTCCCGAACTCGGCTATTCCCTCTCCCACAATAGTTAATTGACCTCACCTCTCAGTATAAGTCAATCGTCCAAAAATATGGATGAAAGCTCTCTCAAGTATTTCGTCAAATACTTGGCAGGTGTGAGGAAAAACTGTAGGTTCTAAGTATAGATTCGGGTATGGTTAGGCCTAAAACAAGATTAATTAGTCATCAAGAGGCTAATCACAATCCAAGCCCACAAAATCTATCAACTAATCATCAACAAATCACAAAAACCCAAACTTAAACCTAAACTAACGAACATGAATTAAAGAGAAAAGAGAATGAAACGAATCTACTCTAACAAGCAATCTAATAAGAAATAATGATAAAAACTAAGCATCTAAATCAAACAAGAAGCAAACACATAAACTGAATTAACGAAATCCAATATAAGAACAAGACATGAAATTAAAGAGAAGAGAGGAGAAAACTTATGCTTGATAGGAAGAAATTCGCAATCCAAGTCTTGAATTCACAAATTAATCTCCACCAATCCTAATCTAATCCCCTTAATGGGGTTTTTATTGGCTAAAAATCTTAAACTGCCCTCAGGAAGTGGAAGAAAAAGCCTTCGAACAAGGTCGAGAAAAGAGGATTAAATAGAAGACAAGGCGGGCCGCGAAGAACCGAAGAAAACAAGGGGGCACGACCGTGCCTAGGTGGCACGGCTGCACCGTGCTACGTGGCACGGGGTGGCCGTGCCACCTTGCTGGCCGGCTGCCCTGGTTGGCTCCCGGTTTTCCGCCTTTTTGCCTGTTTTGATCCTTTTCCGTCCTTTTTCGCGACATTTGCTTGATTCAAAACTTATTATCTGCAAGAATAAACATAACAAGTAAAAATTTCAAAGAATACTTAGTAAAACAAGAAAAATTCTAAAAATTACATTATTATACGAGCTAAGATTAGGTGAAAAGGGCATGTAAAATGCGAAAAATTATCGCCTAACAAATACCCCCACACCAATCTTTTGCTCGTCCTCGAGCAAAATAAAAGAAAAAATAAACTGAACAGCTAACTCACTTTCGTAGGAATCGCGATTGCATTTAGCGTATGCAACAAACCTTTTAAACCCCTTGGTTACTCCAAGTAGACGAGTAAGGTTTCGTGAGGGTTTGTAGAAGATATACCCACAAAATTTCAAGAAGGAAAAACAAAGAAAAGAGAAACAAAAATCAAAAAAAGGAAAAAGACAAAACACAATACATACATCGGGCTAAATTGTACACATTCGGATCAAGCAAAACCTCCTAGTAACTCAAGTATCAGTCTATACACAAGCATTACATGCATTTCAGGATACATCATCCCAAAGAATGGCATCCAGATATCAGCTTTTCACCCCATGACGCATGAGAACATTAAATCCATCTTGGTGCCTGGTGTGCAAGTGTATCATCACTCTAAAACTTGGCCTACCAAAATCAAACTCAATCCTAAGTAACTAACACAAGCTACCTTTTTGAATGGCTAGCATGGAAAGCAAGCTTCCCCAGTAGCAGTATTGCCTCAAAGGGTAACACCCAGTAGCGCATGCCTAAAAGGGGTACTTCTCATTTTCAGCTCTTTTCTTCCCCACTTTTTTTTTCTCTTTCCATTATTTTTTCAATACAAACTCATGTTACGCCTCAAAGGGATAACCCAGTAGCGCTTGAATTTGTTTGTTTTTTGGAAAAGGGGGTGCAAGCACATACAAAGGGAACTGTGCAGTAGACAAGTGGGAGAGCCGATTATGAAAGACTAAGAATGTAAGATGATGATAATACATAAATCAGAACTAGGTTGCAAAATTATAATGGACTGTTGGGGTTAGAACTGAGGTCTAAAACGACATACTGGAGATGAATATCTATCATACATATTATACTTATATACGAGCTAATAGTCAAGGTACCGGATATCAAGACTGATCAAAATAGTACAAAACTCTCCTAAACCCCAAAAGAAAAGAAAAATTATACAAAAAAGAGAAAAAGGTGAAAAATCTACATAAAAATGAAAAATTTTCACAAATAAGAGTAAAAGGGGAGATGACGATCCCACTCCTACACCTAAATCTCACAATGTCCTCATTGGGAGTTGAGAGTCATCAGCAACCACAAAAACACACAAAAATAAAGAAAACAAAATCAAACACAAAGCACATAAAACACAATAAACAACATGAAACCTGCACAAAATATACACAGGCTAGTACACTCTCCCAAAAACACTCACTAAAATCAAAAACAAGACTACACATATATACAAAACCAACTACCAAAAACAAGGACATACCAAACCATCAACACCGCCAATCACAACACACAAATATCCACAAAAACACAAAAACGGTGATCATAGCCATCATTGGCTCAACAGCATCCAAATTTCACCGCAAGATGATCACCAATAAAAACACAATCCTAATATGCACAACTAAACAAAAACAAAAAGAGAGAGAAGAAAAATAAAAAGAAGGGGTGAAGAGTGAGAACGATTATACCAGGTCGGGTACTGAATGTACCCGAACTACACCTCGCTAGGACGAGGTTGGGGAAGCGCGAGGAGCATCAGCCACCCCTCGGTGGCGTTCAGGATGTGCATCGCCAACTCAGATGCCGTCAACTCTCGTAGAAGTTTATCAAACACCTGAGTCTGCAACTCAGATGAGTGTAAGTAGGAGCACCCAAGCATGAATATAGGAGTGATAGTAAGTGCTCTTCTAAATTTATCAGATGCCTTAGAAAAATCAGTAGAATGATTGACTACAATAGGGAAGATGATTTTTCTAGGCATGTCCTCTAGGTATAGATTATAAGGATCAAGAGAGGGGTCATACCCTCTAAAAGCACCTAGGGATTCAGAACAGTCAACCACATTCCCCTTGAGCACCGTAAGAGAATCAATCGGGGAGAGATCACAGTACTGAGGGGAACAGGAGGGTAGTGAACATGAAGAAGCACGAGAAATATAAGGGAGTTGAGGGATACATGGTCAGTAAGATTAGGACTAGATGAAACTACAGCCACAGCATCCACACAGGACTCCCCCTCGAGAATCTCGTCGAGATCATGCACCTCACTAAAAGTATCGTCTGACTCAAGACATAAATCATCCCCATCAATACTAGCATCAACACAAAATATCTCACCTACCTCGAACTCTGTCAACTGAGCTAAAGGAAAAGGTCGATCAGGATAGGTCATAGTGTTGTCCTCAAGGGTGCTAGATAGGAATAGAGCAACAAGAGGTAAAATAGGCAAGGGAGGGTCAGATACTTTCTCTAGTCCGGACTTTAGAGCAAGAAAATACGCACCATCATCACATAATATAACATCAAGTTCAGAAAAATTAACTCTAAGGTTAGTCTTATGTGATAGGTCATACTCCCGCATACCATTAGCAGGCTTAACTTGTTGCTCATTCATTGCCTCTATCACACTAGAAATTCTAGTAAAACCATAAGCAGAAACATGATAGGGACAAGAAATACTGTCATGGTCAGAACAATGGCAGATCGCACACGCAAGAGGTGTATAATTAGGAACGCAGGGGGATGGGGCGGAGGAAGTAAATTGACTAGTCTCAAATTCATAAGTATCCCTAGTCAACCACTCAAGTAATTCCTAAACTTCATCAACATTTCGAGCACAGAAATCTCAATGCTCCAAAAGAGCACGGGTCTCACAAGTCACACCCTCATAGACCATGTTCAAAATTTCCCACTTCTCTAAGCAATAACCACAATGAGCAAGACAATCATGTAATCTATCATAATATTTTCAAAATAATTCATGCTCGTACTGAGGGAAGTGGAAAATTGTCATTTTTTTTTTTTGGGTGAAATAAAAGCCTAGTCTCGAATACTCAAGTGGGCTTCGACATTGAAAATGTCAATTCCCCGACAACGGCGCCAAAAACTTGTTGCAGAAAAAGTTTTAATATTTATAAACCCCAAGTGTAAGGTGTATCGTTGAGTACTTAGGGTGTCGTCCGCAGGGAATTGTGTTTCTAACTACCAGGGCTAGCTAAAGCATCTCGAGTTAGGTAAGATCGAAGGGGAAAGAGGGAAAACTAAACTATGCTAACAAACATAAAAAAGGCGACTTGGAGTTGTGATTTGACCAATGGACGAATTAACTAATCGAGACAAGTCCTAACCTACCCAAACTACACTACGAATAAGAAATGGTCGGTTGCACCATCAAAGACCACCCAAGCCCTCTCTCAAGGGTCATGAGCTAGTCTAATTAGCCTAACCACCTATTTTTATGGGGTTAGCCCAATTAGACTACAAAACTAGCAATCCCGGACCTATCTCAATTCGGGTACTATTTTCATATCCCAAACTCGGCTATTCCCTCTCCCACACTAGCTAATTGACCTCACCTCTCAGCATAAGTCAATCGCCCAAAAATATGGATGAAAACTCTCTCAAGCATTTCGTCAAACACTTGGCAGACGTGAGAGAAAACTCTAGGTTCTAAGTATAGATTCGGGTATGGTTAGGCCTAAAACAAGATTAATTAGCCATCAAGAGGCTAATCACAATCCAAGCCCACAAAATCTATCAACTAATCATCAACAAATCGTAAAAACCCAAACTTAAACCTAAACTAACGAACATGAATTAAAGAGAAAAGAGAATGAAACGAATCTACTCTAACAAGCAATCTAATAAGAAATAATGATAAAAACTAAGCATCTAAATCAAACAAGAATCAAACACATAAACTGAATTAACGAAATCCAATATAAGAACAAGACATGAAATTAAAGAGAAGAGAGGAGAAAACTTATGCTTGATAAGAAGAAATTCGCAATCCAAGTCTTGAATCCACAAATTAATCTCCACCAATCCTAATCTAATCCCCTCAATGGGGTTTTTATTGACTAAAAACCTAAACTAAACTGCCCTCAGGAAGTGGAAGAAGAAGCCCCCGAACAAGGTTGAGAAAAGAGGATTAAATAGAAGACAAGGCGGGCCGCGAAGAACCGAAGAAAACAAGGGGGCACGATCGTGCCACCTTGCTGGCCGGCTGGCTCCCGTTTTTCCGCCTTTTCGCCTATTTCGATCCTTTTCCGTCCTTTTTCGCGACATTTGCTTGGTTCAACTTATTACCTACAAGAATAAACAAAACAAGTAAAAATCTCAAAGAATACTTAATAAAACAAGAAAAACTATAAAGATTACATTATTATACGAGCTAAGATTAGGTGAAAGGGGCATGTAAAATGCAACAAATTATCGCCTAATAGCATGTCACTACTATGCATGCCTAACTTGGAGGACTTTTAAGGCTATCTTAAATTCTTAACCTTAATTAATCTCTTACCGGCATATAAAATTGCAGCAGAAGCATTTAGGCAAACCTTGCTGATCCATGTACGTAAATCTTGATCATGCACCTTTATTTGTGCTTAAATACTCTCCTGATCAATCTTGCTCAACATATACATCGAGTATTTAATTTCATATCTCCATTAAATAAAACATACGAGATCAAAGTCCAAAACAGCCAAGCTACACTTTAGTAATCGTCCTATATTCCTGGTGTCTTCCAATTGCTTTCCTTTTCTTATGCCTATGAAAATTGGTGAAGTCATGAGCTCTTCGAATCCCGTGAAAAATCCTTACCTTTCCCATCGTTATACTTTGTGCATTTATTAGGTCAACGTATATGCTTATAAAACAAATAAACAAATTTACCTGAATACATGGTATGAAATATACGAATGCAAACATTTCTTACAAATTAGTTCATAAAATTCCGAGTCATATCATATGCGTACTCAAGCATTCATAAGCAAAAACAGGTCAAATACATAACCGACATAAGATGGACAACTAGACTCACTTAGCTATATCTATCCCATATCAGATACGATTTAGAGTCCCATTTAAGTCATCAAATAGATCTTACTGTTAGCTTATTCACTAAACTAAACACCGTTGCCTCATGCCAATTATATCTTTTGGGCTCCTATTCTTCATTAGAGTCCGAAACAAAGCAAACTCTTTCAAGTTAGCCTGACGGTTCAATTCACACATTCATAAAAGCTTGTACCTTATAAAATTTCACATCCTCATTATAGTCACATAATGTATTTCTTTAGACTTACTTACATCCACTGCACATGTACATAGAATTAATTTGAATTTTGATAATATCATTAAGCTATACCAAATTCAAATTTGCAACTATTATATAATCCTATATTAATAAAGTTATTTAACTTTGGGGAAATCATGGCCTATGCAAAGAACCATCATAAACATAAGATTCAAAAACACATCCTCATGGACCGGGCAGAGCCCATTCAACTTGCCAACTAGGAACCTATCACAATCGAGAACGTAGATGCCTCTAAATTACAAAATGTGGAATCACATTCACATTCTGATGGATCGAACATAGCCTACTTAAGGTACCAACCATGAACCTATCGAGTTCCCAAATAACAAAAATTGAGGAGTCAATTGGTGGATAGGGCTGAGCTCATTCATGGTACTAGGCTACTAGCAAACGATCCACACAACTCTAAACACGACGAGAACTACTTTCTATGACCATCACTCTAGAACATAACGCATAAACAAATAGTCAAAAACAAAGTATGTGCTTCTCTTTTCGTCTTAGCATAACTTAGGTTCATACTTTTGTTGTATTCGTTTCAAGAAATATGCGTTTAGATTTAGTAGCAACTAGACTACCATCACATAGTCACACTTTGCACATGAAATTAGCTTTGGCAGACTTAAGATAACCTCTCAAATTGTAAATAGACCGTTTCCATGATTTGGCAAGGAATGAATTAAGTGATTTAATATGATATATGATGTAATATTTATGATATATGCTAAGAAAAATAAGGGGAACTTATGCAACCCCAAAGAAAGGGGAGGTCTTATTAGTCCTTTATTTTTACCGCCTAGTTCGTAACTAATGTGTGTGTCTGCTTGCAACAAAGTGGATTTAGTTTAAGGTTATCCACTATTGTGTTCAAATTTTCTACGATCTAAACAGAATGTATGTGTTTGTGTTTGTATTTGTGTACGTGTATTTTCTCGTTTATGGGTTATGCAAAATAAGTGATATTTAGAATGTATTGCCTATTTTTTGTATTGACATCATTTCTAATTTTGTATATATTTCATTATTCTAATTTGTTGAACTAAACGGATCGGACCTGATTATCATGCATACTTTAGATAGCCTTAATGTTCCTATAACCTCTCATATTAGTCATGTGTTACTATCATCTTTTTTCTTTTGTCTTTTTCTGGAAGGAAAAGAAGGCCTTCAATATACCACTTGGATAAGACAGAGAGACATTAAGGTAGCTAGTGTGAGAAACTAAACCCTTTCCTCACCTTCTTCAACTCCAATTCTCCATGGATACGTTAATTCACATATTCTCTAATTGTGCAATAGTAGAGACAAATTGAGCCTTTAAAAAAGCGATATTTAACATATTTTCAAAACTATTTCCAAGACAAAAAAATTCTAACATAATTTACAATTATACAATCATTCAAAAGGAAAAGAAAAATACAGGCATGCAGAGCAATTCAAAAGAAAAGGGAGCATTAATCATCGTCTCCTTATTTAAGGCAGTTGATGGCTGAAATTATCTAAATTAAACTTATTCACTAAGCATATTTAAAACTTATTTATTAAATTTACTATGTATTCATTTTAATTTTAATTGTTAAACTTATTGCGAGTTTATTTTGAGCTGAAATTATCTAAATTTGTTGTATAGAAAAATAAATTAAAAAGGACAGCGCATGAATAGAAAAGCAAAAAAGGCTAGAAATGCAGCTGGAGAAGACAAACTGGCCTCTTGCATTTCATGTTTAATCACAAATATACATGTGTGAGGTTCAATTGACCCCTCATCATGGGAGTAGACTTGGCAAAGTAGATCCGGCACAATTATTGATAAGAAATCGACATAAAGTTTAGTGGGTTCAAATATAAATTTTTATCATATTTAATTAAATGGGTTGGCACGTTCGACCTGTTTAATTAAATTCGTTAGGTTTAGGTCAGGATTGTCGACAAGAAAAGGTACCTATTTAACTTATTTACTTAAATGGTTTAAACAAGTCAACACATTTTTTCATTTGTTATTTATCTGTTTACCTTTTTATTAGATAATTAAGGTTACAAAAAATTTTTAAAAATGTGAATTACGATAAATCAGTGAGTTTTAGAAAATGATTGTTTAATGTGATATATAAACTTAATTTTTAACGTTATGTAATGTATTAGTTGAAAATGCCAAATGCGCAAATGGGTAATTGGATGACAGAACTCGACTTGTTTATCTTAAACGAATTAAATGGATAAACCTGTTTAAAAACTAAATGGGTACGGATTAAAGATTTTCAACCTAATTAATAAAAGGGTTAGATACAAATACGCACCTGGCCCAATCTGACCTATTATCCAGCTCTGCATGGGAGCGAACATCCCCTAACCCCAACGAAGACTGGTATGAGTCAACGTCAGTGCCACTACAGGCCCATTCTCACTGTACCTTCAAACCCCAACAATTTTTTATTAATGTGAACAAATTATAAATTGACAGACTAATCGATAAAGGGCCCTTGCATACTACTAAATACTAATTAATGTTCGCCAAGTAGATGACTTAGTCAAACAAATTACAAATTATAAGTATGTGTGGCAGATGATTCCAAACAAATCTCCGATTATTTTTCTCTCTCTCTTTTGTTTTTTGGGAAGGGGGCATGCATAATCGCTAAGCAAACTGATTAGGCATAGGATCAGTAGTTTCGGTACAATGCACATATCTATAAACTTCTCATAACCCTAAGTAAAACCCTAAGTAACACTAGTTCTAATTATTTCAAATTTTATTAAGCCAACTAAACATTTTAAACAATAAATGAATACATCAAAACATGCGCATGAATCAGATATTCAGTAACGGGTTAAAAGTTAGCATATAAAAACTAACAATGTTACAAATCTCGACCCTAATTATAGTTAGTTACCCTCAATTTGAGGGTAGCAGTGGGTCTGAGGCAAAAAATAAAGCCTACTCTAACCCTCATCTTTGCAGATTGGGGTAGGTAAAGTCGAATGGGCGCCAACGCTTTGACCAAGTCTACTGCTATTGAGCAAAACGTGTTTTCTTTTGTTCCATTTTCAATATCGTTTTTTGGGGACCTTTTGTGGCAGATAGGGACGAATAGGGCCCCAGCCCATTAATCAAGTCTACTGGTTCAATGCATACGTCTGACGACTAAGCAAACTGATAGGTTCTATATATACTACCCCACCATGCAACATCCCTTGCGCATAATCCAAATTTCCTCTCTCAGACTTGTTAGGGGATTTCAAGCCTTAATTGTCGAATATGGCGGATGCAAAAGGGAGTAAGAATGCAGTAGGTAATTTTGTGAATCTAAAATATTCTTCTGAGAAAGTATTGTCTAATGTGGGAGTCCAAGTGGTTTGGGTTTAATTAAGTGAAGAACCCTGTTAATCAAACTCTTAGTTCAAGGCTCAATTAATTGTCAAACATGTTACTGTTACGATCCATGATTTGTTCACATGAAATTTACACAAAAGATTCATATCTTGAATACGTAACAGCTTACACCGACAAGTATAAGGATGTATCACATCTACTTGTTAAGTGCAGATATAGGTCAACCGGGGGAATACAACACCGGGGACAACGTTCACGACAACTGGGCGGGGTACCAAAAAGCAGGGAACGTGAGGATTGGCAATCGAGTTAAAGAATCTGGAGCTGCTAGCGACGTCAATATTGAGATTGGTAATGAATCCGTAGGGAACGTGAGGGCTGGCAATCAAGCTAAAAGTGGAGGTTCTTTTAGCGTCACTGCCACCAAAGACATTGACACCGGAGGCAAAAAAATCTAAAGTAGGACGGCCAGCTGTCCGGGAATATTGAGATTGGTAAGTGGGTTAACATGATTGGGCAAGCAATGAATTGAAGTGTGCTTAATATGATATATGCTAAGAAAAATAAGGGGAACTTATGCACCTCCAAAAAAAGGGGAGGTCTTATGAATTAGTCCTTCACCTTCACTGCCTAGTTCGTAATGTGTGTGCCTCTATGTGACAAAGTGGATCTAGTTTTAAGGTTATCCGCTATTATGTTCAAATTGTCTACGATCTAAAAAGAATGTATGTGATTGTGTTTGTGTACGTGTTCGTGTATTTTCTCATTTATGAGTTATGCAAAATAAGTGATATTAAGAATATATCGCCTATTTTTTTTTTTTTGGGTATTGGTATCATTTCTAATTATATATATTCCATTATTCTAGTTTCTTGAGCTAAACAGATCGGACCTGATTATCATGCATATCATTCATATCAGTCATGACCTCTCATAACCTCTCATACCAGTCATGTGTTACTATCTTCTTTTTGTCTTTTTTATTTTTTCGGAAGGAAAAGAGGGCCTTCAATATATCATTCTTCCGTAATATATAAATATCATGTATACGTATTAGTTGAAAACGCTAAATTCGCAAACGGGTCATTACGCAATTGAACTCGATCTGTTTATCTTAAACGGGTTAAGTGAATCAACCCGTTTAAAAATCAAATGGGTACAGACTAAGAACTTTCAACCTGATTAATAAATGAGTCAGACTTGGGTCGAGAATTTCTCAATCTATTTAAGTTCTATACAAATACAAACCCGATCCGCCCTGACCTATTATCCAACTCTAGATAGGAGCGAGCATCCCCCAACCCCAACAAAGACTTGTATGAGTCTACGTCAGTACGGATCATATTAATGATATTTTAATGTACAGTCAATACAGGCCCATTCTCACTGTACCTTCACCCCCTAGAGATGGCGATGGGTCGACCCAGATGCATTTAAATTTCTTGCACCCAGATCGAGACCCGTCCCAAATCCGTTGGGTCTGAAAAGATAGGTCCCGGATCAGGTTGGCGGTTCGCCGGATCCTAAATGGATCCTAACTGTTTTTCACATTAAATATTATTTTTTCCACATTCCAATACTAATTATCAAATTATAAAGACAAATAATTGAATTTAGAATAAAATAACATTCCAGAGACATGCACTATACTTAAATGTTCTTGCTCAGATTTTACACACCAAAAATAATATTTTAATATAAACCACATAGACATGATCTATCAAATTTTAAATGAGCATAACAAGATAGTTTTTTTTGTACGACCATAAAGCAAAGTGACTCTAGGTTTTACTAATTTAGAGTTACTTTAACCAATTGTCTTTGTCACATTTTTTCTAAAAAGATTAACGGGTCTTAAATGGGTCTCGGGTTGAGTTTGGGTTTGAATTCTTTAGACCCAAACTCAAACCCGACCCACATCCCTTGAACCCAGACCCTGTCAATTGGGTTGGCTCTAACAGGTCTAGGTCGGGTTGGGGGTCCACTACCATTCCTAACCTCCAAGCCAAAGTCTTGGTTCGCAGTGGATAGACCTTGACTCCATGGCTACAACCAATTAAATCTTGATAAAATAATCGATTGTTTGATATGAACAATTATAAATTGATAGACTAAAGGACACTTTGCATGCTAGTAAATACTCGTCACGTTACTAAGTAGACTTAGTCAAACAAATTAGAAAATATAAGTACGTGTGGCAGATGATCCCAAACAAATCTCCCATTCTTTTTTTGGGGGGAGGGGGGGGGGGATGCATAATTATTTTTTGGATGACTAGCACCGCACTTGCTTTAATAACGCGAGGCCCGTGAACAATATTTAGATCTAGAATAAAATATCTGAGCACATTGATGAATCACACATTAATACATAAGACAGTACAAGCTTTAAAATGTGGCGTTTTCGATGTTAGTGGTGACCAGATGCTCTCAAAGAATGGCGGGTGAATGAATTTATTTAATCGACGGTTTAGAACGAGTTGAGGTAATCTATGAGGGTCATTAGGTAAAGTTTTCTTAATCCTAGTCAATTGGACTACTATGGGAGGTGATGTACCTTCAACTTTCACCCTAGCATGCGAATACCTTTGGATCAGTGGATCGCTTCTGACCCTCAAAGCCTTACTTGATTAGGTGATCTCAGATTACAATTTATGCAACATTTCCTCTCCCTTCCAAACTCTAGTTTCACTCAATTAAGCAATACGCACTAGAATGTTAATATTCACTTAGAATTATAACATATTTAAACAATGTAAATTTCAAGATAATTCAAATACAACATAATGAACATATCAATTGATTAATCTCTTTTTGTCTTTCATCAAAACATATTAATAAATACATTGTAAGCTTTAAGAAAGCTAACACTTATGATTCTGTAATTTGCCTGAATAAGTCATCTACTT
>JAKOGI010003765.1:0-42649 GCA_029747015.1 Carnegiea gigantea
AGTTGCAACCCTATTCATCCCTAGATGACTTGAGTTCTTTAGCCTACAAGGTAGAGCAACAAAAGAAATCAAAGGGAAAGAGTGTCCTTTCCAAGCCTCTCTCTCGTCCTTACCCCACACAAAAGCCTCCGTACTACCCTCCTCGTCCACAAAATCCCCCACCTCCACAAACCAAAAACACCACTCCAACCCCTCCAAAAACCTCCACACAAGAGCCCAAATCAAAGGACAAGGTTCGTTGCTTTCGGTGTCAAGGCATGGGACACTATGCATCTGAGTGTCCAAACAGGAGGATTGTTTCGCTAGCGGAGTACCAAGAAGCATGTGATGAACATGCCTATGATGAAGAAGAAGGAGAGCACTTTGAAGAAGGAAGTTTGGAAGAAGTTGAGGAAGGCCCCGATGAAGGAGAGTTGCTTGTTATCCGTCGGGCCTTGAGTGGAATTGCCACTCAAAAGGACATGGAGCAAAGAGAAGCCATTTTTCACACCAGGTGTACCATAGGAGACAAAGTTTGTTCCCTTATCATTGATGGAGGTAGTTGTGCTAACGTTGCCTCAAAGACTATGGTGGACAAACTCAAGCTGCAAGTCTCTCCTCGTCCAAATCCCTACACCATACAATGGCTGAATCAAGGCAAAGGTTTGCAAATTACTCACCGTTGTCTTGTTTCCTTTTCAATTGGGAAAAACGATAAAGATGAGATTTGGTGTGATATAGTCCCCATAGGATGCTTGCCATATATTATTGGGTAGACCGTGGCTTTTTGATAGAAGTGTCATCCATGATGGCCGGATGAACACTTACTCTTTTCTCAAGGACCGTAACAAAATCACTCTTACCCCTCTCAAAAGTCCTTCCCCCTCTAAGCCAAAAGACAATCCTCATTTGGAAGTCTTCTTTACTCCTCTTCTCAAATCTGAGCACCATGAGTATGAGTCTTTTAAAGACTTGATACTTTTACAAGAAGAGTCTAAGCCATCATCTCCCTCACATCCACTACTCACCCCTCTTCTACAAGCCTATCACCATGTTTTTCCACAAGAAATTCCACATGCCCTTCCCCCTCCAAGATCTATCCAACACAAGATAGACCTCGTTCCCGGATCCGTACTTCCAAACAAGCCGGCATACCGGATGTCTCCAACCGAAACACAAGAAATCCAAAGACAAGTGGATGATTTCTTGTCCAAGGGTTTAATTCGGGAAAGTCTAAGCCCATGTGCCGTGCCCGCCCTCCTTGTTCTTAAGAAGGATGGTAGCATGCGTATGTGTGTTGATAGCCGGGCAATAAACAAGATCACTATCAAGTACCGGTTTCCTATTCCCCGATTGGAAGATCTATTGGATGAATTACATGGAGCCGCTATCTTTTCTAAGATTGATCTTAGAAGCGGCTATTATCAGATTCGTATTTTTGAAGGTGATGAATGGAAAACCGCCTTTAAGACTAAAGGAGGTTTATATGAGTGGCTTGTAATGCCCTTCGGGCTTACTAATGCCCCGAGCACTTTTATGAGACTCATGAACCAAGTTCTCAAGCCCCTCATTGGAACTTGTGTTGTCGTTTACTTTGATGATATCTTGGTCTATAGCAAGACCGAGGAGGAGCATGCCAAGCATTTGCAACAAGTTTTTGAGATTCTTTCACAAGAACAACTTTATGGCAATATGGAGAAATGCTTTTTCTTCACTCCTCAAGTGGTATTCTTGGGTTTCATTGTTTCCGCCCAAGGCCTCCAAGTTTATGAAAGCAAGATCAAGGCTATTCAAGAGTGGCCAACTCCTACATCCGTCACTCAAGTAAGGAGTTTTCATAGCCTAGCCTCATTTTACCGGAGGTTCATTAGAAATTTCAGCACTATCGTGGCTCCTATGACCGAGGTAATTAAAGGCAAAGAGTTTTCATGGAATGAGCAAGCACACCAAGCCTTTGAAGAGATCAAGAAGAAGCTCACTAGTTCCCCCGTTCTAGCCTTGCCCGACTTTACCAAAGTTTTTGAAGTAGAGTGTGATGCATCGGGGGTAGGAATTGGAGCTGTCCTATCTCAAGAGAAGAGATCCATTGCCTTTTTCAGTGAGAAGCTCAGCGATGCCAAGAAGAAGTACTCCACCTATGACAAGGAGTTTTATGCAATCATTAGAGCATTGGAGCATTGGCGTCATTACTTAGTTGGAGGTGAGTTCATCCTTCATTCCGACCATGAAGCTCTCAAATACATTCAAGGACAACACAAGCTCAACCCTAGACATGCTCAATGGGTAGAGTATCTTCAGTCCTTCCACTTCACTATCCAACATAAGGCGGGTACTCTCAACAAAGGAGCTGATGCATTGTCAAGAAGGTACTTATTACTCTCCACTTTGAGTACTAAAGTACTTGGGTTTGAAGTTGTTAAAGATTTGTACCCAAAAGATGATGATTTCAAGGACATTTTTGAGAAGTGTCTTAAACACCCCCATGGGTTGTTCCACTTAGAAGATGGGTTCCTATTCAAAGGTTCACGCCTTTGTATACCTCAATGTGGATTTCGTGAACTGCTTATCCAAGAGCTGCATGGAGGAGCCCTAGCTGGCCATTTTGGTGTTGAGAAGACTAGATCAATGTTGAAGGAACACTACTATTGGCCTAAGATGTCAAGAGATGTAGAGCATTTCATCAAAAGATGTTCTACTTGTCAAATGGCTAAGAGCCATTCTTTGCCCCAAGGATTGTATTCTCCACTCCCCATTCCTCAAGCCCCTTGGGAAGATATTAGCCTGGATTTTATCACGGGTTTGCCTAGAACCCAAAGGAACAAAGACTCCATTATGGTGGTTGTGGATCGATTCTCCAAGATGGCGCATTTCATCCCTTGCCACACCACTAATGATGCTACTCAAGTGGCTAATCTTTACTTCAAGGAGATTGTGAGACTACATGGCATTCCAAAGAGCATGGTATCTGATCGGGACTCCAAGTTTCTTAGTCATTTTTGGCTAACTCTATGGCGCAAATTGGGTACTCAACTCAAGTTTAGCACTACTTGTCATCCCCAAACTGATGGCCAAACTGAAGTCACCTAATAGGACTTTGGGTACCTTACTTCGAGTCCTAGTGAAGAAGCATTTGAAGAATTGGGATGAGTTGCTACCACATGCCGAGTTTGCATTCAATCGAGTGCCTAGTAAGTCGACCCAACTCTCTCCATTTCAAGTTGTGTATGGCTACAATCCCAAGAGTCCCTTGGATCTTGTTCCCATTCCAACTCCCACAAAATTTAGTTGGGAAGCTGAAAAAAGAGCCAAGGAGATCCAAGATCTTCATGCAAGAGTTAGAGATAACATTGCCAAGGCTAATGAGAGAGCCATGCAAAGCGCCAACAAGCATCGCAAGGAGGTACATTTTCAACCAGGAGATTTGGTATGGATTCACATGAGGAAGGAGCGTTTCCCTTCAAAGAGAAAATCTAAGTTGATGCCGCGTTCCGATGGTCCATTTGAAATCCTTGAGAAGGTTGGGCCCAATGCATACAAGGTTGATCTACCTGGAGATTATGGAGTTTCGGCTACCTTCAATGTCTCCGATCTTAGCCCCTATTTCGATGATGAGCCCCTTCCTAGTTTGAGGGCAAACTTTCACTTACCCGGGGGAATGATGGAGACCATCGTGAGAAGCCCAAGGACCATCAAGCTCAGCCCAAGGAGGATTCACTCAAGCTTCAAGAGGTCAAGGAAGTTGCCAAACTTTGCCGGAAATTGGCGTTCATGCCCGAAGAGGTAGTGCCGCCTTCATCCAGAAATTTCCCGATTTTTGTGTGCACTTTTGGCCTACCTAACGTGGACCCACAACTTGAGGCTCCACATGGTTTTGAAGCTTAAGATGTCAGCTTTAAAATAAGCCCAATTTTATTTAATTTGGACATCATTTGATTGGGCAAAATATCACTCAAAGATACGTTGTGCTGATCCAGTCCAGTCTGAGATAGGTGCATTGTTTGGGCCATAACTTTCAAACCGCTTATCCAAATTGAGCAAATGAGCCCATTCTGGAAAATAGACTTCCAGGGCTTTCTAACAAGCCCAAGAACGCGTGATTTGGCCGAGTATTCTGGAAGTTATGCTCTGTTGAAGTTGAGGCAGTTGCAAGGATTAATGCTGGGAATATGAAGAGTCTTAGGTTACATATATTTGTGTGGCTGATATTGTGCACGTTTTAGATGCTTCTAGATTGATGTAATCAGCTGCAAAAATCCTAGAATATTCCTTGTAACCTCCCCCACCCCCTTTTATGATGTGTCTTTTCATTTTTCTTAGACTTTTCATTAGCTAGTTTTAATTGTTAGGAGTTATTTGAGTCTTTTGATTGTCTTTTGCTGAGTCTATAAAAGGGGAGGGGCATGTGAAGCTAATCATTCAGCATTGTAAGAGATTTCCAAAGTAATACAAGCACCTTTGAGAGTGATTCTCATTTGTGTCTCAAAATTCCTAGTTCTATATCTTGAATTTGGCTCATTCAAGTGGTGTTCTAGGTTCTCTTCCTTTTCCAATTGGAGTGATTCCTTGGTTAAGACAAGAGAATTAGCCCAAGATCAAGTCATTGAGTGGCTCCGTGAAGGATTATCTTAATTACAAGGTCTTGTTTATCCTTGTTCTTTTTGTTATTATTCTTCAAACCATCTCAAACTATCTTCCACCATATTCACTTTTCTTTGGTTGATTCTTGTTTAGTTTGAGTTTGAGTTGATTTGGTTCCTTACCACCCACATCTACATCAAAGGGGGGACCAAAAAGTAACAAGTACAAAAGCAAAAGTAAAAGCTGCCAGTGCTTTTCAGAACTGCAGCACCAACTTCCAATGAGCATAACTTCCAAAATACTTTCCCAAATGGGCTGATTCAAAAGCTGGGAGAAAGCTCTCGAAGTCTAGTTTCCAGAAAGGCCTCTTGCAGCTCCAAACTCCCAGCCGTTGGAAAGTTACCCCCTGAAAATGGCAAGGATATATCTGCTGCCATCAGCCTGCACCTCTTGGGAACTTGCTTGCTTTTGAAACCCCAACCAAGGATTTGACTTCCAACTCTTTTGCTGGCCTTTCAGTACACTTCAAAAGGATTTCAAAAAGTGGATTTGATGGTCCCAAAGTTCATCTAATGATAGAGAAAATGGAGCATCAAAACCGGGTACTGAAATGGTTGTTCTGGGCAGATTGGATAGCTTGACTTCAAGGGCTGAGTTGGATGGGCAAATGAAGTCCAAATGACTTGAAATTTGCTTTATTGGAAAGCTAACTTCCTAAACTTAAATTCCAAGGCAATTAAACGGACTTAAACCACCTGTAATCTAGGTGATTGGGGACACCAAGTTGCTGCACTTGCTGTCTAGAACTGCTGGGCAATGGCATTGATCTTCTTTGAGTTTCTTCATGACTTGGATGGCCTCTTGGACTCCCTTGGGGTGGGATTGCCTTTGAACTTGATCACCCTCCTTGCTCCCCATGGGTACATCAGTCTACCCAATAATATATGGCTTGCATCCATAGGAAGAATGTCACACAATATCTCATCCTTATAGTGGTCTCCAATAGAAAGAGAAATGAGGCATTGATGAGAAATGTATATACCTTTGCCTTGATTTAGCCATTGGATGCTATAAGGCTTAGGATGGGGTGTAGTCGCAAGTTTGAGCTTGTCCACCATGGTTTTGGATGCAACATTTGTACAACTACCTCCATCGATGATGAGGGTACAAACTTTCCCTTGAATAGTGCACCTTGTGTGGAAAATCGCCTCTCTTTGGTCCAAGCCTTCTTGAGTAGCAAATCCACTCAATGCTCGCCTAATGACAAGCAACTCACCTTCATCGGGGCCTATGATAACCTCTTCTTCTTTTTCTTCCAAGCTTTCCTCTTCTTCATGTTCATGCTCCTCAAAAGAAGCTTGGTACTCAGCCAGGGAAACAATCCTCTTGTTAGGACAATCAGATGCAAAATGTCCCATACCTTGACAACGGAAACACCGAACTTGGTCTTTTGGCCGTGAGGGCACTTTTGTGGGAGGTGGAGGGGTGATGGGAGGGACACTTTTGGTGGGTGAGGGGGTTTGAATTTGTGGGGGAAAGTAAGGTGGTTCTTGAGAAAAAGGACGGGAAGGAGTCTTGGAAAAGATGCTCTTTTCCTTAGTCTTCTTTTGTTGCTCTACCTTATAGGCTAGAGAACTCAAGTCATCTAGGAATGAATAGGGTTGCAACTCAATTACATGAGCAATTAATTCATCAAGACCACTCAAATATCTTACCAATGTTTGTACATCATCTTCTTTCAAATCACACTTAAGGAGGAGTTGTTCAAACTCCCGAGTGTATTCTTCCACACTCTTGGATCCTTGCTTGAGTCGATGGAGCTTGAGATAATTGTCTTGCACATAGTGAGAGGGAAGAAACTTGGCCTTAAGCTTTTCTTTCATTTTGGCCCAAGTTCTGATTTTTCCCTTTCCATTCCTTGCTCTTTTAGCTCCAAGATTAGCCCACCAAATTGAAGCATATTTTCTGAGTTTAAGGGCTACAAGTTTTACCTTCTTGTCCTCCGGGATGTCCTCGTACTCAAAGATTCGCTCAATGGTATGCAACCAATCGAGGAACAAATCCGGGTCAAGTTGACCTTCAAATTCGGGGATGTCAATTCGGACACCACCAATATTGCCTCCTTGCTTTCGTCTCCTTGGGGCTTCCTCATCACTCGAATTGGCACGGGAGTGAAGGACTTCCTCTTCAGATTCGACCACCGGTTCATGAGGGTGAGAGGGTGTGGGGCTATGAACCCACCTTCTTTTCTCTTATAAGAGTTGGCCAAGTTGAGTCCGGAGATATGTAACTTGGGCTTCCAACTCCTCTACTTTTGCTTGATCACTTCTTGTAGACTTAGTAGACATGTTGAAGTGTTTTGGGGAAAGAAAATGCTGCTGGGGAAGGTGGCATGGGCGTGCAGTGAGGCACGGGGTGGCCGTGCTCCGCTTTGACTTTGAGATTATATTTTGGCTTTTTTTTGGGGATGTATTTGGGTATGATGTGGGTCACTTAAAAGCCTTGGCTCTGATACCAATTGATGTATATGTGGGTGGTAAGTGAACCAAATCAAACTCAAACAAATTCCAAACAAGAATCAAACCAAAGAAAAGTGAATATGGAAGATAGATTGAGATGGATCGAAGAATAATAACAAAAGAGGACAAAGGGATAAACAAGACCTTGCACTTGAGATAATCCTTCACGGAGCCACTCAAGGACTTGATCTTGGACAAATTCTCTTGTCTTCACCAAGGAATCACTCCAATTGGAAAAGAAAAGAGAACCTAGAACACCACTTGAACTTGCCAAAATTCAAGATATAGAACTAGGGATTTTTTTGGACACAAATGAGAATCACTCTCAAGGTGTTTGTACTACTCTTGGAAAAGCTTACAACTCTGAATTCAAATGCAACTACATAACCCACCTATTTATAGGCTAAACAAAGATAACCAAAAGACTTAAAAACTCCTACCAATTAAAACTAAAAAATTGAAAATACTTAGAAAAAATAAAAAGACACAACTTAAAGGGATGGGGGAGGTTACAATGAACATTCTAGACTTCCTATCAGCTGAAGAAATCCATCCAAGTCGTGCATGATGTCATCCACATGATGTCATGTAACCAAAGTCTCTTCATTTGCCTAGCATTTAATCCTTGCAGCAGCCTCCACTTCAACTGAGCATAACTCTTAGCACACACGTCCAAATCAGGTGATTCTGGACTTGTTGGAAAGCCCTGGAAATCTATTTTCCAGAATGGGCGCATTTGCTCAATTTGGATAAGTAGATCAAAAGTTATGGTCCGAACATTGCACCTATATCAGAACTGGACTGGAGCAGGACAACTTCCCTTTGAGTGCTTCCGCAGGGATGAATCGGGCACCAATTCTTCCGAAAGGAATATGAGTTTTATCCAGATTTTCGCCACTTGCTTGACTTCTTCATGGTGTCTAAAGTCCTTGAACTCACATAATAAGAGAAAATATGAGAGTTCTCATGCACGCTCTTGTTTGACACTTTTCTTCTTGGAAGTTGACCTTAAATAAAAATGATGCATATGGGAATATGCATCACACTCTTGTTGGATACTTGGGCAATCCCCTTAGATCTGATGTATGTGTGGGTGGGTAAGTGAACCAAATCAAACTCAAACAAATTCCAAACAAGAATCAAGGTATGAAAGATAGATTGAGATGGATCGAAGAATAATAACAAAAGAGGACAAAGGGATAAACAAGACCTTGCACTTGAGATAATGATGGAGACCATCATGAGAAGCCCAAGGACCATCAAGCTCAGCCCAAGGAGGACTCACTCAAGCTTCAAGAAGTCAAGGAAGTTGCCAAACTTTTCCGAAAATTGGCGTTCATACCCGAAGAGGTAGTGCCGCCTTCATCCAGAAATTTCCCGCTTTTTGTGTGCACTTTTGGCCTACCTAAAGTGGTCCCACAACTTGAGGCTCCACATGGTTTTGAAGTTTAAGATTTCAGCTTTCAAATAAGCCCAAGTTTGTTTAATTTGGACATCATTTGATTGGGCAAAATATCACTCAAAGATACGTTATGCTGATCCAGTCCAGTCTGAGATAGGTGCATTGTTTGGGCCATAACTTTCAAACCGCTTATCCAAATTGAGCAAAAGAGCCCATTCTGGAAAATAGACTTCCAGGGCTTTCTAACAAGCCCAAGAACGCGTGATTTGGCCGCGTATTCTGGAAGTTATGCTCTATTGAAGTTGAGGCAGTTGCAAGGATTAATGCTGGGAATATGAAGAGCCTTCGGTTACATATACTTGTGTGGCTGATATTGTGCACGTTTTAGATGCTTCTAGATTGATGTAATCAGCTCAAAAATCCTAGAATATTCCTTGTAACCTCCCCCACCCCTTTTATGATGAGTCTTTTCATTTTTCTTAGACTTTTCATTAGCTAGTTTTAATTGTTAGGAGTTATTTGAGTCCTTTGATTGTCTTTTGCTGAGTCTATAAAAAGGGGAGGGGCGTGTGAAGCTATTCATTCAGCATTGTAAGAAATTTCCAAAGCAATACAAGTACTTTGAGTGTGTTTCTCAAAAGTGCAACTAAATTCCTAGTTCTATATCTTGAATTGTGGCAAATTCAAGTGGTGTTCTAGGTTCTCTTCCTTTTCCAATTGGAGTGATTCCTTGGTTAAGACAAGAGAATTAGCCCAAGGTCAAGTCATTGAGTGGCTCCGTGAAGGATTATCTCAATTACAAGATCTTGTTCTATTCCTTTTTCTTGTGTAGTGAAATTCTTCATCCATCTCATCCATCTTTCATTTCTCTTCCCAATTTGGCTTATTTTGAGTTGGAGTTTGATTTGGTTCACTTGCCACCCACATATACATCAATTGGTATCAGAGCCAAGGTTCTTAAGTGACCCACATCACACCCACATACATCCCAAAAAGCCAAACATACCCACAAAAAAAAAAACAAAAAAAAAAGAGGCACAAACCGGCAAACCCAGTCTCGAAGACCCGAGAAGCAGCACGGTGCCCCCGTGCCATACCACACGACCGTGCCATATTCATTTTCCAGAAATCTGCAAGCCGAGACGCAGCATGGTGCCCCCGTGCCACCAAGAACGACCGTGCCACGGTAATTTTCTGCATTTCTTCAAGTCGAAGCATAGCACGGCCTGCCCGTGCCCCCTTGCACGACCGTGCCACTTTCCCTGCTGCCTATTCTTCCTTCAAAGCATCTCCAACATGTCTACAAAGTCCACAAGAAGCGACCAAGCACGTGTGGAAGAGTTAGAAGCGCAAGTCCCCTATCTTCGAACTCAACTTGGGCAACTTTTGGAGGAAAAACGAAGGTGGGTTCATAGCCCCACTCCCTCTCATCCTCATGAACCGGTGGTCGAATTGGAAGAAGAAGTCTTTCAATCCCGAGCCAATTCTAGTGACGAAGAAGCCCCAAGGAGACGAAGGCAAGGAGGCAATATTGGTGGTGTCCGAATTGACATCCCCGAATTTGAAGGCCAACTTGACCCGGACTTATTTCTCGATTGGTTGCACACCATTGAGAGGATCTTTGAATATGAGGACATCCCGGAGGACAAGAAGGTAAAACTCGTAGCCCTTAAACTCCGCAAATATGCTTCAATCTGGTGGGCTAACCTTGGAGCGAAAAGAGCAAGAAATGGGAAAGGGAAAATTAGAACGTGGGCCAAAATGAAAGAAAAGCTTAAGGCCAAGTTTCTTCCCTCTCACTATGTGCAAGACAATTATCTCAAGCTCCATCGACTCAAGCAAGGATCCAAGAGTGTGGAAGAATACACTCGGGAGTTTGAACAACTCCTACTCAAATGCGACTTGAAAGAAGATGACTCTCAAACCTTGGTAAGATACTTAACCGGACTTGATGAGTCTATTGCTCATATTGTTGAGTTGCAACCATATTCATCCCTTGATGACTTGAGTTCTCTAGCCTACAAGGTAGAGCAACAAAAGAAATCAAAGGGAAAGAGTGTCCTTTCCAAGTCTCTCTCTCGTCCTTACCCCACACAAAAGCCTCCGTACTACCCTCCTCGTCCACAAAATTCCCCACCATCACAAACCAAAAACACCACTCCAACCCCTCCAAAACCCTCCACACAAGAACCCAAATCAAAGGACAAGGTTCGTTGCTTTCGGTGCCAAGGTATGGGACACTATGCATCTGAGTGTCCAAACAGGAGGATCGTTTCCCTAGCGGAGTACCAAGAAGCATGTGATGAACATGCCTATGACGAAGAAGAAGAAGAGCACCATGAAGAAGGAAGTTTGGAAGAAGTTGAAGAAGGCCCCGATGAAGGAGAATTGCTAGTTATCCGCCGGGCCTTGAGTGGAATTGCCACTCAAAAGGACATGGAGCAAAGAGAAGCCATTTTTCACACCAGGTGTACCGTAGGAGACAAGGTTTGTTCCCTTATCATTGATGGACGTAGTTGTGCTAACGTTGCCTCAAAGACTATGGTGGACAAACTCAAGCTGCAAGTCTCTCCTCGTCTAAATCCCTACACCATATAATGGTTGAATCAAGGCAAAGGTTTGCAAATTACTCACCGTTGTCTTGTTTCCTTTTCAATTGGGAAAAACTATAAAGATGAGATTTGGTGTGATATAGTCCCCATGGATGCTTGCCATATATTATTGGGTAGACCATGGCTTTTTGATAGAAGTGTCATCCATGATGGCCGGATGAACACTTACTCTTTTCTCAAGGACCGTAAGAAAATCACTCTTACCCCTCTCAAAAGTCCTTCCCCCTCTCAACCAAAAGACAATCCTCATTTGGAAGTCTTCTTTACTACTCTTCTCAAATCTGAGCACCATGAGTATGAGTCTTTTAAAGACTTGATACTTTTACAAGAAGAGTCTAAGCCACCATCTCCCTCACATCCACTACTCATCCCTCTCCTACAAGCCTATCACCATGTTTTTCCACAAGAAATTCCACATGGCCTTCCCCCTCCAAGATCTATCCAACACAAGATAGACCTCGTTCCCAGATCCGTACTTCCAAACAAGCCGGCATACCGGATGTCTCCAAGCAAAACACAAGAAATCCAAAGACAAGTGGATGATCTCTTGTCCAAGGGTTTAATTCGGGAAAGTCTAAGCCCATGTGCCGTGCCCGCCCTCCTTGTTCCTAAGAAGGATGGTAGCATGCGTATGTGTGTTGATAGCCGGGCAATAAACAAGATCACTATCAAGTACCGGTATCCTATTCCCCGATTGGAAGATCTATTGGATGAATTACACGGAGCTGCTATCTTTTCTAAGATTGATCTTAGAAGTGGCTATTACCAGATTCGCATTTTTGAAGGTGATGAATGGAAAACCGCCTTTAAGACTAAAGGAGGTTTATATGAGTGGCTTGTAATGCCATTCGGGCTTACTAATGCCCCGAGCACTTTTATGAGACTCATGAACCAAGTTCTCAAGCCCCTCATTGGAACTTGTGTTGTTGTTTACTTTGATGATATCTTGGTCTATAGCAAGACCGAGGAGGAGCATGCCAAGCATTTGCAACAAGTTTTGGAGATTCTTTCACAAGAACAACTTTATGGCAATATGGAGAAATGCTTTTTCTTCACTCCTCAAGTGGTATTCTTGGGTTTCATTGTTTCCGCCCAAGGCCTCCAAGTTGATGAAAGCAAGATCAAGGCTATTCAAGAGTGGCCAACTCCTACATCCATCACTCAAGTAAGGAGTTTTCATGGCCTAGCCTGATGCATATTTCCATATGCATCATTTTTATTCAAGACCAATTTCAAAGAAGAAAAGGGTCAAAGAAGATCATGCTTGGAAGTGTGCTTATTTGGTCTTATTAAGTGAGTTCAAAGACTCACGACACTATGAAGAGGTCAAAAAGAGGTTAAGCTTTGCTAGAAATTTGGCGCTGAATTCATCCCTGCGGACCCGATTTTTTGTGACCACTTTTGGGACAAGCTCAAGTGGACCCACAACTTGAGGCTCCACATGGTTTTGAAGTTTAAGATTTCAGCTTTAAAATAAGCCCAATTTTATTTAATTTGGACATCATTTGGTTGGGCAAAATATCACTCAAAGATACGTTGTGCTGATCCAGTCCAGTCTGAGATAGGTGCATTGTTTGGGCCATAACTTTCAAACCGCTTATCCAAATTGAGCAAATGAGCCCATTCTGGAAAATAGACTTCCAGGGCTTTCTAACAAGCCCAAGAACGCGTGATTTGGCCGAGTATTCTGGAAGTTATGCTCTGTTGAAGTTGAGGCAGTTGCAAGGATTAATGCTGGGAATATGAAGAGTCTTAGGTTACATATATTTGTGTGGCTGATATTGTGCACGTTTTAGATGCTTCTAGATTGATGTAATCAGCTGCAAAAATCCTAGAATATTCCTTGTAACCTCCCCCACCCCCTTTTATGATGTGTCTTTTCATTTTTCTTAGACTTTTCATTAGCTAGTTTTAATTGTTAGGAGTTATTTGAGTCTTTTGATTGTCTTTTGCTGAGTCTATAAAAGGGGAGGGGCATGTGAAGCTAATCATTCAGCATTGTAAGAGATTTCCAAAGTAATACAAGCACCTTTGAGAGTGATTCTCATTTGTGTCTCAAAAATTCCTAGTTCTATATCTTGAATTTGGCTCATTCAAGTGGTGTTCTAGGTTCTCTATCTTTTCCAATTGGAGTGATTCCTTGGTTAAGACAAGAGAATTAGCCCAAGATCAAGTCATTGAGTGGCTCCGTGAAGGATTATCTTAATTACAAGGTCTTGTTTATCCTTGTTCTTTTTGTTATTATTCTTCAAACCATCTCAAACTATCTTCCACCATATTCACTTTTCTTTGGTTGATTCTTGTTTAGTTTGAGTTTGAGTTGATTTGGTTCACTTACCACCCACATCTACATCAATTGGTATCAGAGCCAAGGCTTTTAAGTGACCCACATCATACCCAAACACATCCCAAAAAGCCAAAATACAAAAAAAAAAAAGAGGCACAAACCGGCAATCCGAAGTCTTGAAGACCAGAGAAGCAGCACGGTGCCCCCGTGCCACAACACACGACCGTGCCATATTCTTTTTCCAGGAATCTTCAAGTCGAGACGGAGCACGGTGCCCCCGTGCCGCCAAGCACGACCGTGCCACTCTACTTTTCTGCATTTTCTTCAGCCGAAGCATAGCACGGCCTGACCGTGCCCCCTTGCACGACCGTGTCACCTTTGCCACAGCCAACTTACGTTTCAAATCAATCCACGAAGAACCCTAGACCTCATCCTTCATGCCGTCTTCAAAGAACTTGGAGAAAGAACTAGCTCTTATTGATATTGGATATGCTTGCTTTGCAATTCCAAAATTTCATGGCGAAAAGGAAGAGTTCACAGGTTGGTTATCTGACGGAGGTCCATCCTCAAGGTCTAAAAATGTTTCATTGATCCAAAATAATCAAGAAATCAACTCCAAAGTCACGGCCATGAGTCACTTGATGGCAAACACACAAGGTGATACACCCGGGTTCTCATCCAGATTTTTACCCGGTTTTGCTATCTTATTACATCGGCCTAAAGCATATTTTGGTGTCCGTTTTTTGGATGATTATCAAGTTCAGGATGTTAACTTTTAAGTCCAATTGGTTTCATATCATTTGGAATTCATTTGGTTACTTAAAACAGTTCATCTCTTGAACCTGTCCGGATTGCACTGCAAAATGCACGGTTTTGGTTTTCTGGTTTGTTCAGGGGGCAAATGACGTCCAAATGCTACGATTCCAAATGGAGGGTAAACTAGACATCTTGAGGTTTCCAACCATGTAAGAAACGTAGCAAATAGTCATCATTTGAGGTGTCAAACATGCGTTGCAAGTGGAGGCAGAAACCGGCTGCTTGACACCCGGTTGCTTAGCTTGGTGGTTTTCCTCCTTCAAGGGGTTTGCTTAAGGTGGAAGGCTGCCAAGCAGGTCATTTTGAGCTGCTTGATTAAGCACCACTCAGCTACTTGAGAGAGAGACACGTGGAGCTAGTGAAACGCCACCATTTTGCAAGCTCTCATTCGACCACTCAAGCATGACATAGCCACACATGCAATTTTCAGTCCTTTTGAGGTGGCAGCCATGCTCTCTTACCCTTCCTTGAAGGGAAATTGAGTCAACAAGGTTTCTTAATACTTAGGAAAGAGTTTAAGAAGGAAATCTTGTGTTTTGTAGCTTAAACTTTCAGCTTATGTATGTTTTAGCTTAAACCGTGTATTACTAAGCATAGGATTAGTTTAATGACTTTCCTTGCCTAGAAGGAAAGCTCTTTTCATGTAATCACAAGGCTATATAAGTGCCTTGGCTGCTCTTTTGTAAAAACAAGTTTGAGTATTGAAGTTGAGAGTAAAGACTTTGTGTCTTGAGATTTCTTAAACACTTAACTTGCTTATCCTTAATTGTGGCCGATTAAGGTGGTGACCAAGTGAGTCTTGATCTTGATTAGGTGGTGTATCTTATCCTAATCCAAGATTAAGGGCCCTAAGCTAAGTGATTAGTGGTGTATCTTATCTAATCATCTAGCTTAGAACTATCCTACATTCATTAAACACACCTGAAGTTCATAAGCAAGCTCTAGGTTTCTCTCCTCTTAAACCATGAGCCTCTTTGGTGATCTTCTTAGTGTTTTTCATTCCCCATTACTTTCCTCACTTCCTTTACTCCTTTGATTCCTCTTTTCCACACAAAATCAAGCCTTGACTTAGCTGATTGCATCGAACTTCCTTTAACCTTCAAAGCCATCTCAAACCGTGGAAAGGGACTTACCTAGGCAAGCTAGGCAGTGAATTGGCACGGTCACCCCGTGCCATCAAGCACGGCCGTGCCACTCCTGGCCGTGAGAAATTGCTTGATTTCTAGCTTCCTTCGACGTGAGTTACTTGGGTTGCTATCCTTCCCTTGGACTTACATCATTTTTGGTATCAGAGCAAGTTCAGAACTTGGCCTGAACCCCACGTCATTCCCAGCTTATCTCTGAAGTCATTTCAAACACAATCAAACACAAGCCGTTCATTCCTGCGATTACAATGAGTACGAGCATGTCTGTGGAAGAAAGGCTTGAGGTTCTTTCCAAGCAAATGCAAGAAATAAGTGTGAGTAATCAAGAACTCAAGGCTCGAAATGAGTACTTGAGAAAACAGCTTGGAAACTACATGAAACAAAAGCAAAAGTTCCAAGAGCCACCCAGCATTCAAATTAGGACGGATTATGGCCATGAAAAGGAAGCTAGCAATGCATCTTCATTCTCTGAAGAGGATGTACCATTCGAAAGAACACAAAGAAGGACACGGCCTACTTTCAACTCTAATGAATTCAAGGTTGAAATTCCTGAGTTTGAAGGTAAGTTAGATCCTGATGAGTTCATTGAATGGTTGCAAACAGTGGAACGCATCTTTGAGTTTAAGGAGATTCCGGAGGATAAGAAAGTCAAGATAGTTGCTCTTAGACTAAGGAAATATGCCTCCTTATGGTGGACAAACCTTAATGCTAAGAGAATTAGAGAAAGGAAGAGCAAGATTGCTACTTGGGACAAGATGAAAGCCAAGATGAAGGCACGGTTTTTGCCTTCCACATATGTCCAAGATCAATACATGCTCTTTCATCATTTGAATCAGGGTAAGATGAGTGTTGAAGAATATACTCGTGAGTTTGAGAAACTCATGATCAAATGTGACATTCATGAGCCTGAAGAACAAACCATGGTTCGTTACCTAGGAGGGCTTGATCCTAGGATAGCCAACGTGGTTGAATTGCAAGCCTTCACCACTTTTGATGAGATCTGTGTCTTAGCTCACAAAGTGGAACAACAAAGAAGGTCTCGATTTCATACCTGTGAAGAAGTTCCCACATTCCTTCCTCAAGAACAACCATTCAACAAGGGGAGCCCAAACCTTGTCCCTAAACCCATGGCCCCCCCACTTCCTACTCCACAAAAGAACCAAACACCACTACAAAGCCTACCCCCGCAACTTAAACCCAAGCATGGCACTTCCCGATGTTTTAAGTGCCAAGGATTTGGACACATAGCCGCCGATTGTGTCAATCGAAGAAGCATCACTCTGGCTGAGTGGGAGGCAATTGGAAAGGAAGAAAAGGAGGAAGAAACTCAAGAAGAAGACCTTGAAGAAATTGAGATAACTGCTGATGAAGGTGAAATGCTACTCTTGGAGAAGATGTCTCCAAATTTTCATGAAGAAGAGCATGAACAACATATGAATATTCATGTTTGTATGTTATTCATTCCAAAGGAGCAAGACCATATCCCATCCTTTCCCCACAAAATCATTCCATTCACATCTATCCAGGATCTCACATGCTCAGGTCCTAAACTTGCTCAATTTACTCCCCCAAAGCAAAATCCAAACCCACCCCCCATCCATTCATTTCAACACCCACTTAAGTTTCACATGGCTGATGTGAGGAATACAGAAGCAAAGTTTAAACCAAGCTTATTTGAAGAGTTGATCCTTTTTCAGCCTAGTTCACCTTTGTTTGCTGTTGGGTAGTACGTCCTTTCTGATTTGAGGATCAAATCTTCCCAACAAGGGGAGAATGATGGAGGTCCATCCTCAAGGTCTAAAAATGTTTCATTGATCCAAAATAATCAAGAAATCAACTCCAAAGTCACGGCCATGAGTCACTTGATGGCAAACACACAAGGTGATACACCCGGGTTCTCATCCAGATTTTTACCCGGTTTTTGCTATCTTATTACATCGGCCTAAAGCATATTTTGGTGTCCGTTTTTTGGATGATTATCAAGTTCAGGATGTTAACTTTTAAGTCCAATTGGTTTCATATCATTTGGAATTCATTTGGTTACTTAAAACAGTTCATCTCTTGAACCTGTCCGGATTGCACTGCAAAATGCACGGTTTTGGTTTTCTGGTTTGTTCAGGGGGCAAATGACGTCCAAATGCTACGATTCCAAATGGAGGGTAAACTAGACATCTTGAGGTTTCCAACCATGTAAGAAACGTAGCAAATAGTCATCATTTGAGGTGTCAAACATGCGTTGCAAGTGGAGGCAGAAACTGGCTGCTTGACACCCGGTTGCTTAGCTTGGTGGTTTTCCTCCTTCAAGGGGTTTGCTTAAGGTGGAAGGCTGCCAAGCAGGTCATTTTGAGCTGCTTGATTAAGCACCACTCAGCTACTTGAGAGAGAGACACGTGGAGCTAGTGAAACGCCACCATTTTGCAAGCTCTCATTCGACCACTCAAGCATGACATGGCACACATGCAATTTTCAGTCCTTTTGAGGTGGCAGCCATGCTCTCTTACCTTCCTTGAAGGGAAATTGAGTCAACAAGGTTTCTTAATACTTAGGAAAGAGTTTAAGAAGGAAATCTTGTGTTTTGTAGCTTAAACTTTCAGCTTATGTATGTTTTAGCTTAAACCGTGTATTACTAAGCATAGGATTAGTTTAATGACTTTCCTTGCCTAGAAGGAAAGCTCTTTTCATGTAATCACAAGGCTATATAAGTGCCTTGGCTGCTCTTTTGTAAAAACAAGTTTGAGTATTGAAGTTGAGAGTAAAGACTTTGTGTCTTGAGATTTCTTAAACACTTAACTTGCTTATCCTTAATTGTGGCCGATTAAGGTGGTGATCAAGTGAGTCTTGATCTTGATTAGGTGGTGTATCTTATCCTAATCCAAGATTAAGGGCCCTAAGCTAAGTGATTAGTGGTGTATCTTATCTAATCATCTAGCTTAGAACTATCCTACATTCATTAAACACACTTGAAGTTCATAAGCAAGCTCTAGGTTTCTCTCCTCTTAAACCATGAGCCTCTTTGGTGATCTTCTTAGTGTTTTTCATTCCCCATTACTTTCCTCACTTCCTTTACTCCTTTGATTCCTCTTTTCCACACAAAATCAAGCCTTGACTTAGCTGATTGCATCGAACTTCCTTTAACCTTCAAAGCCATCTCAAACCGTGGAAAGGGACTTACCTAGGCAAGCTAGGCAGTGAATTGGCACGGGCACCCCGTGCCATCAAGCACGGCCGTGCCACCCCTAGCCGTGAGAGTTTGCTTGTTTTCTAGCCTCTTTTGACGTGAGTTAGCTTGGGTTGTTCCTACCCTTGAGACTTACATCATTATCTAAGGTGGAACGAGTTTTTGCTTGTTGTATCCTTAATGACCAACAGAAGTTCGAAGTGGTTATTTCAAGATTGAGAGGATGTGCACTTTAGTGGTGGAATAAATATAAGTTTGAGCGAAAAAAGAAAGGAAAAGAAAAGGTGAGAACTTAGAAGAAATTGAGTAGTAAGTTGAAGGATTCCTTTTACCCATCCACTTACATGCCCATGGAAGAAAGTATCTCCGTTAAGCTCACGGGTTCATTCCCTTCCACCCCACAAAAAGAACCAACCCCACAAATGATCTTTCACCCACAACCTAGGAGGTGTCTCAAGTGCCAAGGGCTTGGACACTTATCCACGGATTGCCCAAATAACGAGGACATTACCTTGGAAGAAAGGAAAGCCGTGGAAGAAGAGAACGATCAGGAGGAAAGCCTTGAAGAAGAAATTAAACTCAAGGTTGAAAAAGAAGAAATACTTCACTTAGAGAAGGTTTCTCAAAAGCCAAACAAAGATGAAAAGACCCAAGGAGAGGAAGCTTCAAGCCTAGTTGACCTACCTCTTGTTTTTGGTGACTGTGGTGATGAAGAGACCATTGACCTTGAGACCCAAAGATCCGAGTTGAAGCAAGAAGAGATTGTGCAAGAAATTGAGCAATCCTTCACCGAAGAAGGGTGCCAAGAAGATAATGAGGTGAATTTGCGCATAACCCCAAGAATTGAAGAGCATGTAGTTAAAGACCTTGAAGTGATGAAGCCATGTAGGGTTGCTGAAAAGTTTGAGCAACTCTTGACCCAAGAAGAATTCTCCTTAACCCCCATTCAACCTTCCCAACCCTTCAAACCACAAAAGGACCGACAAGCCTTAACCCTCATTCATCCTTCCCAAAACCCTTGCCCCCAAAGAAGATTTCCCACTTCCGCCTCTTCTCCTCACCAGATATGACCCGTTTTATCATCCTCCCCTCACCCTCTTCTATATCTCTCTACAGGTGATGCCCTTTGACCACTTCCTACAAGAGCTCCCATTTCATAAGCATGCCTCCCTTCATGAGAAGCTTGCCAACCCTTTGAGTTTGAGGACAAACTCAAAACGACCCGGGGAGTATGATGCATATTTCCATATGCATCATTTTTATTCAAGTCCAATTTCAAAGAAGAAAAGGGGCAAAGAAGATCATGCATGGAAATGTGCTTATTTGGTCTTATTAAGTGAGTTCAAAGACTCACGACACAATGAAGAGGTCAAAAAGAGGTTAAACTTTGCTAGAAATTTGGTGCCGAATTCATCCCTGCGGAACCCGATTTTTTGTGACCACTTTTGGACAAGATCACGTGGACCCACAACTTGAGGGTCCATGTGCTTTTGAAGTTTAAGATTTCAGCTCTTACAAATAAGCCCCAAGTTTGTTAATTTGGAACATCATATGATTTGGGCAAACCAAATCAAACTCCAATTCAAAATAAGCCAAATTGGAAAAGAGAAATGAAATGATGGATGATGAGATGGATGGAGAACTTCCACTACAAAGAAAAAGGGATAGAACTCAAAACACCACTTTGCGTTGAGGACAAACTCAAATACAAACCGGGGATGTCTGATGCATATTCCATATGCAATAATTTGTATTCAAGTCCAATTTTCAAAACGAAAAAGGGTCAAGAAGATCATGCTTGGAAGTGTGCTTATTTGGTTTATTAAAGTGGAGATCAAAGACTCACGACACATGAAGAGAGTCAAAAAAGGAGGGTAGCTTTGTAGAAATTTGGCGCTGAATTCACCCTGCGGAACCCGATTTTTTGTGACCACTTTTGGACAAGCTCAAGTGGACCCACAACTTGAGGCTCCACATGGTTTTGAAGTTTAAGATTTCAGCTTTCAAATAAGCCCAAGTTTGTTTAATTTGGACATCATTTGATTGGGCAAACCAAATCAAACTCCAACTCAAATAAGCCAAATTGGAAAGAGAAATGAAAGATGGATGAGATGGATGAAGAACTTCACTACACAAGAAAAAGGGATAGAACTCAAAACAACCCTTTGAGTTTGAGGACAAACTCAAAACAACCCGGGGAGTATGATGCATATTTCCATATGCATCATTTTTATTCAAGACCAATTTCAAAGAAGAAAAGGGTCAAAGAAGATCATGCTTGGAAGTGTGCTTATTTGGTCTTATTAAGTGAGTTCAAAGACTCACGACACTATGAAGAGGTCAAAAAGAGGTTAAGCTTTGCTAGAAATTTGGCGCTGAATTCATCCCTGCGGAACCCGATTTTTTGTGACCACTTTTGGGACAAGCTCAAGTGGACCCACAACTTGAGGCTCCACATGGTTTTGAAGTTTAAGATTTCAGCTTTCAAATAAGCCCAAGTTTGTTTAATTTGGACATCATTTGATTGGGCAAAATATCACTCAAAGATACGTTATGCTGATCCAGTTCAGTCTGAGATAGGTGCATTGTTTGGGCCATAACTTTCAAACCGCTTATCCAAATTGAGCAAATGAGCCCATTCTGGAAAATAGACTTCCAGGGCTTTCTAACAAGCCCAAGAACGCGTGATTTGGCCGAGTATTCTGGAAGTTATGCTCTGTTGAAGTTGAGGCAGTTGCAAGGATTAATGCTGGGAATATGAAGAGTCTTAGGTTACATATATTTGTGTGGCTGATATTGTGCACGTTTTAGATGCTTCTAGATTGATGTAATCAGCTGCAAAAATCCTAGAATATTCCTTGTAACCTCCCCCACCCCCTTTTATGATGTGTCTTTTCATTTTTCTTAGACTTTTCATTAGCTAGTTTTAATTGTTAGGAGTTATTTGAGTCTTTTGATTGTCTTTTGCTGAGTCTATAAAAGGGGAGGGGCATGTGAAGCTAATCATTCAGCATTGTAAGAGATTTCCAAAGTAATACAAGCACCTTTGAGAGTGATTCTCATTTGTGTCTCAAAAATTCCTAGTTCTATATCTTGAATTTGGCTCATTCAAGTGGTGTTCTAGGTTCTCTTCCTTTTCCAATTGGAGTGATTCCTTGGTTAAGACAAGAGAATTAGCCCAAGATCAAGTCATTGAGTGGCTCCGTGAAGGATTATCTTAATTACAAGGTCTTGTTTATCCTTGTTCTTTTTGTTATTATTCTTCAAACCATCTCAAACTATCTTCCACCATATTCACTTTTCTTTGGTTGATTCTTGTTTAGTTTGAGTTTGAGTTGATTTGGTTCACTTACCACCCACATATACATCATAGCCTCATTTTACCGGAGGTTCATTAGAAATTTCAGCACAATTTTGGCTCCTATGACCGAGGTATTAAAGGCAAAGAGTTTTCATGGAACGAGCAAGCACAACAAGCTTTTGAAGAGATCAAGAAGAAGCTCACTAGTTCCCCCGTTCTAGCCTTGCCTGACTTTACCAAAGTCTTTGAAGTAGAGTGTGATGCATCCGGGGTAGGAATTGGAGCTGTCCTATCTCAAGAGAAGAGACCCATTGCTTTTTTCAGTGAGAAGCTCAACGATGCCAAGAAGAAGTACTCCACCTATGACAAGGAGTTTTATGCAATCATTAGAGCATTGGAGCATTGGCGTCATTACTTAGTTGGAGGTGAATTCATCCTTCATTCTGACCATGAAGCTCTCAAATACATCCAAGGACAACATAAGCTCAACCCTAGACATGCTAAATGGGTAGAGTATCTTCAGTCCTTCCACTTCACTATCCAACATAAGGCGGGAACTCTCAACAAAGGAGCTGATGCATTATCAAGAAGGTACTTATTACTCTCTACTTTGAGTACTAAAGTACTTGGATTTGAAGTTGTTAAAGATTTGTACCCAAAAGATGATGATTTCAAGGACATTTTTGAGAAGTGTCTTAAACACCCCCATGGGTTGTTCCACTTAGAAGATGGGTTCTTATTCAAAGGTTCACGCCTTTGTATACCTCAATGTGGATTTCGAGAACTGCTTATCCAAGAGCTACATGGAGGAGCCCTAGCTGGCCATTTTGGTGTCGAGAAGACTAGATCAATGTTGAAGGAACACTACTATTGGCCTAAGATGTCAAGAGATGTAGAGCATTTCATCAAAAGATGTTCTACTTGTCAAATGGCTAAGAGCCATTCTTTGCCCCAAGGATTGTATTCTCCACTTCCCATTCCTCAAGCCCCTTGGGAAGATATTAGCTTGGATTTCATCACGGGTTTACCTAGAACCCAAAGGAACAAAGACTCCATTATGGTGGTTGTGGATCGATTCTCCAAGATGGCGCATTTCATCCCTTGCCACACCACTAATGATGCTACTCAAGTGGCTAGTCTTTATTTCAAGGAGATTGTGAGACTACATGGCATTCCAAAGAGCATGGTATCCGATCGTGACTCCAAGTTTCTTAGTCATTTTGGCTAACTCTATGGCGCAAATTGGGTACTCAACTCAAGTTTAGCACTACTTGTCATCCCCAAACTGATGGACAAACTGAAGTCACCAATAGGACTTTGGGTACCTTACTTAGAGTCCTAGTGAAGAAGCATTTGAAGAATTGGGATGAGTTGCTACCACATGCCGAGTTTGCATTCAATCGAGTGCCTAGCAAGTCCACCCAACTCTCTCCATTTCAAGTTGTCTATGGCTACAATCCCAAGAGTCCCTTGGATCTTGTTCCCATTCCAACTCCCACAAAATTTAGTTGGGAAGCTGAAAAAAGAGCCAAGGAGATCCAAGAACTTCATGCAAGAGTTAGAGATAACATTGCCAAGGCTAATGAGAGAGCCATGCAAAGCGCCAACAAGCATCGCAAGGAGGTACATTTTCAGCCAGGAGATTTGGTATGGATTCACATGAGGAAGGAGCGTTTCCCTTCAAAGAGAAAATCTAAGTTGATGCCGCGTTCCGATGGTCCATTTGAAATCCTTGAGAAGGTTAGGCCCAATGCATATAAGGTTGATCTACCTGGAGATTATGGAGTTTCAGCTACCTTCAATGTCTCCGATCTTAGCCCCTTTTTCGATGATGAGCCCCTTCCTAGTTTGAGGGCAAACTTTCACTTACCCGGGGGGAATGATGGAGACCATCGTGAGAAGCCCAAGGACCATCAAGCTCAGCCCAAGGAGGACTCACTCAAGCTTCAAGAAGTCAAGGAAGTTGCCAAACTTTGCCGGAAATTGGCGTTCATACCCGAAGAGGTAGTGCCGCCTTCATCCAGAAATTTCCCGCTTTTTGTGTGCACTTTTGGCCTACCTAAAGTGGTCCCACAACTTGAGGCTCCACATGGTTTTGAAGTTTAAGATTTCAGCTTTCAAATAAGCCCAAGTTTGTTTAATTTGGACGTCATTTGATTGGGCAAAATATCACTCAAAGATACGTTATGCTGATCCAGTCCAGTCTGAGATAGGTGCATTGTTTGGGCCATAACTTTCAAACCGCTTATCCAAATTGAGCAAATGAGCCCATTCTGGAAAATAGACTTCCAGGGCTTTCTAACAAGCCCACGAACGCGTGATTTGGCCGAGTATTCTGGAAGTTATGCTCTATTGAAGTTGAGGCAGTTGTAAGGATTAATGCTGGGAATATGAAGAGTCTTCGGTTACATATACTTGTGTGGCTGATATTGTGCACGTTTTAGATGCTTCTAGATTGATGTAATCAGCTGCAAAAATCCTAGAATATTCCTTGTAACCTCCCCCACCCCTTTTATGATGAGTCTTTTCATTTTTCTTAGACTTTTCATTAGCTAGTTTTAATTGTTAGGAGTTATTTGAGTCCTTTGATTGTCTTTTGCTGAGTCTATAAAAAGGGGAGGGGCGTGTGAAGCTATTCATTCAGCATTGTAAGAAATTTCCAAAGCAATACAAGTACTTTGAGTGTGTTTCTCAAAAGTGCAACTAAATTCCTAGTTCTATATCTTGAATTGTGGCAAATTCAAGTGGTGTTCTAGGTTCTCTTCCTTTTCCAATTGGAGTGATTCCTTGGTTAAGACAAGAGAATTAGCCCAAGGTCAAGTCATTGAGTGGCTCCGTGAAGGATTATCTCAATTACAAGATCTTGTTCTATTCCTTTTTCTTGTGTAGTGAAATTCTTCATCCATCTCATCCATCTTTCATTTCTCTTCCCAATTTGGCTTATTTTGAGTTGGAGTTTGATTTGGTTCACTTGCCACCCACATATGCATCAGATAATCCTTCACGGAGCCACTCAAGGACTTGATCTTGGGCAAATTCTCTTGTCTTCACCAAGGAATCACTCCAATTGGAAAAGGAAGAGAACCTAGAACACCACTTGAACTTGCCAAAATTCAAGATATAGAACTAGGGATTTGGAATACTTTTGAGAATCACACTCAAAGGTAATTGTATTTCACTTTGGGAAAGCTTACCACTCTGAATTCAAATGCAACTACATAACCCACCTATTTATGGGCTAAACAAAGATAACCAAAAGACTTAAAAACTCCTAGCAATTAAAACTAGAAAATTGAAAAGACTTAGGAAAAATAAAAAGACACAACTTAAAGGGATGGGGGAGGTTACAATGAACATTCTAGACTTCCTATCAGCTGAAGAAATCCATCCAACTCGTGCATGATGTCATCCACATGATGTGCGTGGAAAGTGATCCAAATCAAACTCAAACTCAAAACAAACCAAAGTGAAAAGGGAAATGAAAAATGGATGAGATGGAAGAAGATCTTCACCACACAAGAAAAGGATAGAACAAGATCTTGTAATTGAGATAATCCTTCACGGAGCCACTCGATGACTTGATCTTGGGCTAATTCTCTTGTCTTAACCGAGGAATCACTCCAATGAAGAAGATAGAGAACCTAGAACACCACTTGAATTTGCCACAATTCAAGATATAGAACTAGGAATTTTAGATGCACTTTTGAGAAACACACTCAAAGTACTTGTATTGCTTTTGGAAATCTCATACCATCTGAATGACAAGCATCACACGCCCCTCCTCTTTTATAAGCTCAGCAAAAGACAACCAAAAGACTCAACAACTCCTAACAATTAAAACTAGCCAATGAAAAGACTAAGTAAAATGAAAAGACTCATCATAAAAGGGGTGGGGGAGGTTACAAGGAATATTCTAGGATTTCTATCAGCTGATTATATCCATCTAGAAGCCTCCAAAACGTGCACAATATCAGCCACACAAACACATGTAACCGAAGACTCTTCACTTTCCCAGAATTAATCCTTGCAGCTGCCTCAACTTCAATAGAGTATATCTTCCAGAATACTCGGCCAAAATATGCGTTCTTGGGCGTGCTAGAAAGCCCTGGAAGTCTATTTTCCAGAATGGGCTCATTTGCTCAATTTGGATAAGCGGTTTAAAAGTTATGGCCCAAACAATGCACCTATCTCAGACTGGACTGGATCAGAATAATGTACCTTTGAGTGATATTTTGCCCAATCAAATGACGTCCAAATTAAACAAACTTGGGCTTATTTTAAAGCTGAAATCTTAAGCTTCCAAAGCATATGGGCCCTCAAGGTGTGGGTCTACTTGAGCTTGTCCAAAAGTTGCCACATAAATTACCTTCTGCAGGGACGAATCGGGCACTAATTCTTCCGGAAGGAATAAAACTTTTCTACAGAGTTTTGCCACGTCTTTGACTTCTTGAAGCTTGATTGGGTCTTCCTTGGGCTGGGGTAAGGACTCCATTTTCGTGGTTGTTGATCGTTTTTCGAAGATGGCCCATTTCATACCTTGTGCCAAGACCAACGATGCCACCCACATTGCCGATCTATACTTCAAGGAAGTAATGAGGTTGCATGGCATCCCTAAATCCATTGTTTCGGATAGGGATACCAAGTTCCTTAGCCATTTTTGGGTGACACTTTGGAAGAAGATGGGAACCAAGCTCAAGTATAGCACTTCATGCCACCCTCAAACGGATGGGCAAACCGAAGTCACCAACCGGACTTTGGGAAGCCTTCTAAGAGTGCTAGTAAAGTCCAACCTCAAAGCTTGGGACTTAGCCTTGCCTCATGCCGAGTTCGCTTTCAACAAAACACCTAGCAAGGCCACGGGTATGTCCCCATTCAAGGTAGTTTATGGTTTGGATCCCTCGAGTCCCCTTGATCTTGTTCCAAGGGAGATGAATGAGAAGCCTCACATGGAGGCTAGCAAGCGAGTTGAAGAGATCCAAAAGCTCCATGAGACCGTGAGGGCAAAGATAGAGAAGGCCAATGCCTCCTACAAGGACCGTGCCAACAAGCATAGGAAGAAGATGGTGTTTCACCCCGGTGATTTGGTATGGGTTCACTTGAGAAAGGAAAGGTTTCCTTCTAAAAGGAAGAGCAAGTTGATGCCAAGAGCCGATGGTCCCTTTGAAGTGTTAGAGCGCATCAACGACAATGCCTACAAGATCAATTTGCCCGGTGAATATGGAGTGTCGGCCACCTTCAATGTAGCCGACCTTAGCCCTTATGAGGAGGATGATCATCTTATCAATTTGAGGGCAAATTCTCTTCAACAAGGGGAGGATGATGGAGGTCCATCCCCTAACATGATCCATGGCCATCAAGGGAGCCCAAAAGGTCCAAACCTCATGTCCAAGATGCAAGAAATCAACCTAAGGGAACAAGGAAATTATTTCCTCAAAACTAGAATTTCAGGCGTGCACAAACCCGGTTTTGTGCACGTTATTTCCTAAACTTCCCAAGGCTAAAATGGGGTTGCAGGGAACCTAAGTTTAAGTTCAAGATGTGCTCTTTCCATCAAGACCTCTTGAAAGTCATTTGGAATTCATTTGATACCTCAAAACCTCAGGCAAAGTCAATCACTACATCCTGGCGCTAAACTGGGCAAGGCTGAAACAAGAGGTTGTTTGGTGGCCCATTTCTCCTCCATTTGATCTGAAACTTTTATGGTTTGAAAGTACTTTAAAAATATTATCAAGTGACCATAAAAAACCTCAGCCAAATTACACTCATGAGGAGCTATTAACCACCAAAACAAGGAAAGAAACACCCTTTTGACCGGGTAATAGGGCAGCCGGGTACAAGAGAGGAGAGTGAGGTGTCTTATTGCTCTAACCCATGCTTAGCCACTTGCAAGAGTCATCATGAAGGGTACTTAGCTGCCAAGAAGCTTCCATTCACCCCTAGGCCGACACTTCATCCTCAAGATTAGCATAGAAGAGGTGTCAAGTGGAGGATGCATCTACCCTTTTTTGTTTTGATATGATATATGTATTTTTGCCTAGTTTAGCTTATAGTGCAACCTAGGGCCTATGATTTGTACTTGGAACTTTTGTATTAATACCCCCACAAGCCCCTTGGCCGGCCACGAAGCTTGTTTATTGAATGAAAGTTGAGCTTTGCTCCTTTGAATCCTCAAACTCTCTTCTAGCTTATCTCATCTTTTGGCCAAGTTGAGTGGTGATCTAGTAAGAGTCTTAACTTCCTTCTTGGTGGTGTTTCTGTATCCAAGAGGTTGTTAAGGGCCCTAACATCAAACCTTGGTGGTGTTTCTGTATCCAAGGTAGGTGTTAGTTCCGGTTCTATCCTTCCCAGCTCAAGGTGAGTTTGTGAATTCAAAGTTGCCTTGTTGTTACCTCCCATTGCTTTCATCCCACCCTTGTTCCTATCCTCTTGGGTTTTCCTTGAGGATACATCACAAAGCACCCCCTTGTGTTGGTATTAACCAGCCGAAAGGACAAGAGAAATACCCCTTTACCCGGTTCTTCCCAAACCGGTACAAGGGTCTGATTTTCTTGGGTTTTGCTTGTCCCCTTGCCTCCCCACTTGCTGAATGAGTCATTTTGCTGCATTCAAGGATCCATGTAAGCTTGACACCTCATTTGGGAGGCATTATAACCCCTAATGAGGTAGATTAAGCTAGGTAGTGAGGTGTTTAGCTAGCATTGGTTGACTAGATGTGTAACTCTTCCCCAAATGTACTTAGCTATTGATTTTGCTGCTTGGAAGGGGAGGGGAGTTCGGCCATCAAGCTTAAAAACCCAGCTTGGCCTTCATTTTCAACATAACTTTGAATATATGAGCTTGTGAGTTTTCAAACTCTCTCCACAAAAATTCCTAGTGTTGTATCTTGAGCTTGGCAACTCAAGTGGGTCTCTAGGTCTCTTTCTCTCAACTAGAAGGTGATTAAATTCTGTAACTAGTTGATACAAAGAGATTGCCCAAGTGTTCCCCAAGGGTGGCTCCTCGGATTATCCCTTGCAAGGTCACTTGACTATCCAAACTCTTGAATTCACATCTCCCTTTTCTATTCTACTCTTCATCGCTTTGTACTCCACTTTGAGGCAAGTTGTGAGTTGGTTCTTCCCCTTGCAAACCTCCATCAAATTGGTATCAGAGCTTAGGCTACCTTTCTTGGCCAAGCACCCTTTACCCAAACACGTCCAAACACCAAACTCACAAAACAACCCAAACACTCCACCACGAAATTTGCAGCCGTGCCTAACCAGAGAGTCCGCACGGGCACACCGTGCCACACCCGCACGACCGTGCCACCCCTAACCTGCAGCACCCCATTCCAGCAGCCCCGCACGGCCACCCCGTGCCACCCCACACGACCGTGCCACCTCCACTGTCCTAAAATTCACCTTCAACCCGTGAGCACGCCCAGACCGTGCCTCACCACCCGACCGTGCCTTCCCCTTTTCATCCCAAAACACCAAGTTCCCACCACAAAATCACCATGTCCACTAGCCTTACCCCTACTTAGGTGGCTAAACAAGCTCATAGGGAGAAAGCCGAACTTGAGGCTCGAGTCAAGTACCTTCAACGGCAACTTGGCCAACTTATGGAAGAAAAGAGGCGACACCAATGGGGCTCTAGAAGTTCAAGCAAGCATGGGGACTCGGACGACTCCGAGGGAAGCAACCCCTTTGGAGATTCAAGCGAAGAAGAGCAAGGTAGACGTCCCCGCCGACATCAAAGCAACATGAACGAGGTTATGGAGATTTCAAAGTTGATATCCCAGAGTTTGAAGGACAACTTGATCCGGATATTTTCCTCGATTGGTTGCAAACGGTGGAGCGAGTCTTTGAGTACAAAGACATCCCGGAAGGCAAAAAGGTAAAACTAGTGGCCTTGAAACTTTGCAAATATGCATCTATTTGGTGGTCCAATGTGGTGTCTAAGAGAGTTAGAAAAGGGAAGAGTAAGATTAAGACTTGGGAGAAAATGAAGTCCAAACTAAGAGCCCAGTTCTTCCCCCCACACTATCTCCAAGATAATTTTCTCAAACTCCACCACCTCAAACAAGGCCCCAAGAGTGTGGAAGAGTATACTAGGGAGTTTGAACAACTCCTCTTGAAATGTGATTTGAGGGAAGATGACTCTCAAACCTTGATTCGCTATTTGAGTGGACTTGATGAACAAATTGCTCATATTGTTGAACTACACCCTTACACATCCCTTGATGAGCTAAGTGCTTTAGCCCACAAGGTCGAAATGCAAAAGAAGCTCAAAGGCAAGAGTCCCACCTCCAAACCTACTCCACGGCCTTACGGTTTCCAAAACCCTCCATACACTCCTCAAAATTCCTTCCCATCTCCAAGCTCGAAACCCCCACAAAACACCACTCCACAAACTCCCTCCAAACAACCACCCCCAAAACCCTCTAGTAAGGTCCGGTGTTTTCGTTGCCAAGGCCTTGGACACTATGCTTCCGAGTGTCCCAACACGAAAATGGTTTCTCTAGCTGAGTATCAAGCTTCCCTAGAGGAGCTAGGAGAGGAGGTAGAGAAGAGGGAGGAAGAGAAGGAGGTGTATTTGAATGAAACCATAGAGGAGGTTGAAGAGGGCCCGGATGAAGGAGAACTTTTGGTCATTCGGAGGACCTTGAGTGGTCTAGCTTCCCATGATGAGCTTGAACAAAGAGAATCCATCTTCCGTACAAGGTGCACCGTAGGCGGCAAGGTGTGCTCCCTTATCATTGATGGGGGAAGTTGTATGAATGTGGCCTCACAATCCATGGTGAACAAACTCAAACTTCCAGTGACTCCCCACCCAAAGCCATACACCATCCAATGGCTCAATCAAAACCAAGGTCTGCAAATCTCGTCTCAGTGCCTCTTATCCTTAAGCATTGGGAAAACTTATAAAGACGAGATTTGGTGTGACATTATCCCCATGGGTGCGTGCCATGTCTTGTTGGGTCGCCCTTGGCTCTTTGATAGGAGCGTCACGCATGATGGTCACATGAACACTTACACCTTCACCAAAGATCACAAAAGGATCACCCTCACTCCCATCAAACCAACCGCCCCCTCCAAATCCAAGGCAAGCTCACAAAGAGATGTCTTTCTCACTACCCTCCTCAAATCCCAAAAGCATGAGTTCGCACCTCACAAGAAAAGAAAAAAAGCTCATTTTCAGCCTGGGGACCTAATATGGGTCCAATCGAGGAAGGAGAGATTTCCTAACAAGAGGAAATCCAAATTAATACCAAGATCGGATGGGCCTTTCGAAATCCTTGAGAAGGTTGGCCCAAACGCTTACAAAGTTGACCTCTCCGGTGATTATGGGGTGCCCGCCACCTTCAATGTGGCTGACTTGATCCCTTGCTATCATGAAGATGAAGAGTCGTCGAGTTTGAGGCCAAACTCCAACCAACTCGGGGAGAATGATGGAGACCATCCAACCAAACCTTCAAAAGCCATTGCCAATGATCCTTCCCCTGCTAGGGAGTCCAAGAAGGCCAAAGGAGTTCATGCCATAGTCAGAAATCGTGTGCACAAAGAAGAAAGTGAACTGCCCAGTTCATACCATGTCTGACCCAGTTTTGTTTCTCTGTTGGAGCAAAATGCAGAAGGGGAAATTTCCTGCACACACCACCCCCTTAAAGCTTAAGATCTTAGCTTTCCAACAAGACCTTTTGCAAAGCATTTGGAGTCCATTTGGTCAGTCAACCAAGCCAAAACCTGAGACAGCGCACTGCAGGGCACAATCCAGCACAGTCCGAAATAAGGCCCTAATTGGTTGACTTCCTCAACTCCAACTTTTGTCAAATCTTACAGCATGAAAGGGGACATAAATATTTATCAGATCATGGGTTCAAATCCCATCCAAAGCACCCCCTTGTGTTGGTATTAACCAGCCGAAAGGACAAGAGAAATACCCCTTTACCCTGTTCTTCCCAAACTGGTACAAGGGTCTGATTTTCTTGGGTTTTGCTTGTCCCCTTGCCTCCCCACTTGCTGAATGAGTCATTTTGCTGCATTCAAGGATCTATGTAAGCTTGACACCTGATTTGGGAGGCATTATAACCCCTAATGAGGTAGATTAAGCTAGGTAGTGAGGTGTTTAGCTAGCATTGGTTGACTAGATGTGTAACTCTTCCCCAAATGTACTTAGCTATTGATTTTGCTGCTTGGAAGGGGAGGGGAGTTCGGCCATCAAGCTCAAAAACCCAGCTTGGCCTTCATTTTCAACATAACTTTGAATATATGAGCTTGTGAGTTTTCAAACTCTCTCCACAAAAATTCCTAGTGTTGTATCTTGAGTTTGGCAACTCAAGTGGGTCTCTAGGTCTCTTTCTCTCAACTAGAAGGTGATTAAATTCTGTAACTAGTTGATACACAGAGATTGCCCAAGTGTTCTCCAAGGGTGGCTCCTCGGATTATCCCTTGCAAGGTCACTTGACTATCCAAACTCTTGAATTCACATCTCCCTTTTCTATTCTACTCTTCATCGCTTTGTACTCCACTTTGAGGCAAGTTGTGAGTTGGTTCTTCCCTGATGTAAGTCTCAAGGGTAGGAACAACCCAAGCTAACTTACAACAGGAACACAACCAAAACAAGTGGGAAACTCACGAACCAGGGGTGGCACGGTCGTGCCTCAAGGCACGGGGGCACCGTGCCAACTCGCTGCCTAAGCACGCCTAGTTTGTGATTTTCACGGTTTTTGAGATGGCTTTTCTGTTTGGGCTCAAAATTGAATCAAAGCAAGAATTCTTGGCCTTGATTAAGCTTGAAATGAATATGAAAAGAAAAAAAAAGAGAGGAATGAAGTTCACTGATTAGAACATGAAAAAGGAGAGCTTATGGTTTAAGGGATCCAAAAGTAACTTCATGAACTTTAAGTGAATTCAATGGAATTTGGATAGTTCTAAGCCTTGTGATTAGATAAGATACACCACTAATCACTTAGCTTAGGGCCCTTAATCTTGGATTAGGATAAGATACACCACCTAACCAAAGATCAGGACTCACTTGGTCACCACCTTAATCGGCCACAATTAAGGATAAGCAAGTTAAGTGTTTTAAGAAATCTCAAGACACAAAGTCTTTACTTTCAACTTCAATACTCAAAACTTGTTTTTTTTACAAAAGAGCAGCCAAGGCACTTATATAGCCTTGTGATTACATGAAAAGAGCTTTCCTTCTAGGCAAGGAAAGTCATTAAACTAATCCTATGCTTAGTAATACACGGTTTAAGCTAAAATATACATAAGCTGAAAATTTAAGCTACAAAACACAAGATTTCCTTCTTAAACTCTTTCCTAAGTATTAAGAAACCTTGTTGACTCAATTTCCCTTCAAGGAAGGTAAGAGAGCATGGCTGCCACCTCAAAAGGACTGAAAATTGCATGTGTTCCATGTCATGCTTGAGTGGTCGAATGAGAGCTTGCAAAATGGTGGCGTTTCACTAGCTCCACGTGTCTCTCTCTCAAGTAGCTGAGTGGTGCTTAATCAAGCACCTCAAAATGACCTGCTTGGCAGCCTTCCACCTTAAGCAAACCCCTTGAAGGAGGAAAACCACCAGGCTAAGCAACCGGGTGTCAAGTAGCCGGTTTCTGCCTCCAGTTGCAACGCATGTTTGACACCTCAAATGATGACTAATTGCTACGTTTATTTCATGGTTGGAAACCTCAAGTTGTCTAGATTACCCTCCTTCTTGAATCATAGCAATTGGACGTCATTTACCCCTTGAATGAGCCTGATTCTCCAAACCGTGCAGATTAGACTCCAAAACAGCACAGGTTTACTAATTAGCTTAATTCACTAACCAATTGAACTCCAAATCTGGTAATTCCAATTGGACATGAAAGCTAAGATCTTGCGGACCCAAAATATGTAAAAATACAAGATTTAAGCTAAACTATATCATAAGAAATAAAAAGAACAAAACCGGGTTCATCCTGGCCCTGCTGGGCAGTTTTGACACCTTGGGTTTAATTGCTGATTTGAACGACCAAATGATGTAGATGTGGGTGGTAAGTGAACCAAATCAACTCAAACTCAAACTAAACAAGAATCAACCAAAGAAAAGTGAATATGGTGGAAGATAGTTTGAGATGGTTTGAAGAATAATAACAAAAAGCACAAGGATAAACAAGACCTTGTAATTAAGATAATCCTTCACGGAGCCACTCAATGACTTGATCTTGGCCTAATTCTCTTGTCTTAACCAAGGAATCACTCCAATTGGAAAAGGAAGAGAACCTAGAACACCACTTGAATGAGCCAAATTCAAGATATAGAACTAGGACTTTTGAGACACAAATGAGAATCACTCTCAAAGGTGCTTGTATTACTTTGGAAATCTCTTACAATGCTGAATGATTAGCTTCACATGCCCCTCCCCTTTTATAGACTCAGCAAAAGACCATCAAAAGACTCAAATAACTCCTAACAATTAAAACTAGCTAATGAAAAGTCTAAGAAAAATGAAAAGACACATCATAAAAGGGGGTGGGGGAGGTTACAAGGAATATTCTAGGATTTTGGCAGCTGATTACATCAATCTAGAAGCATCTAAAACGTGCACAATATCAGCCACACAAATATATGTAACCTAAGACTCTTCATATTCCCAGCATTAATCCTTGCAACTGCCTCAACTTCAATAGAGCATAACTTCCAGAATACTCGGCCAAATCATGCGATCTTAGGCTTGTTAGAAAGCCCTGGAAGTCTATTTTCCAGAATGGGCTCATTTGCTCAATTTGGATAAGCGGTTTGAAAGTTATGGCCCAAACAATGCACCTATCTCAGACTGGACTGGATCAGCACAACGTATCTTTGAGTGATATTTGCCCAATCAAATGATGTCCAAATTAAACAAACTTGGGCTTATTTGAAAGCTGAAATCTTAAACTTCAAAACCATATGGAGCCTCAAGTTGTGGTTCCACTTGAGCTTGTCCAAAAGTGGTCACAAAAAATCGGGTTCCGCAGGGATGAATTCAGCGCCAAATTTCTAGCAAAGCTTAACCTCTTTTGACCTCTTCATAGTGTCGTGAGTCTTTGAACTCACTTAATAAGACCAAATAAGCACACTTCCAAGCATGATCTTCTTTGACCCTTTTCTTCTTTGAAATTGGAGTTGAATAAAAATGATGCATATGGAAATATGCATCATACTCCCGGGTTGTTTTGAGTTTGTCCTCAAACTCAAAGGGTTGGCAAGCTTCTCATGAAGGGAGGCATGCTTATGAAATGGGAGCTCTTGTAGGAAGTGGTCGAAGGGCATCACCTCTAGAGAGATATAGAAGAGGGTGAGGGGAGGATGATAAAACGGGTCATATCTGGTGAGGAGAAGAGGCGGAAGTGGGAAATCTTCTTTGGGGGCAAGGGTTTTGGGAAGGATGAATGAGGGTTAAGGCTTGTCGGTCCTTTTGTGGTTTGAAGGGTTGGGAAGGTTGAATGGGGGTTAAGGTGAATTCTTCTTGGGTCAAGAGGTGCTCAAACTTTTCAGCAACCCTACATGGCTTCATCACTTCAAGGTCTTTAACTACATGCTCTTCAATTCTTGGGGTTATGCTCAAATTCACCTCATTATCTTCTTGGCACCCTTCGTCGGTGAAGGATTGCTCAATTTCTTGCACAATCTCTTCTTGCTTCAACTCGGATCTTTGGGTCTCAAGTTCAATGGTCTCTTCATCACCACAGTCACCAAAAACAAGAGGGAGGTCAACTAGGCTTGAAGCTTTTTCTCCAAGGATCTCTTCATCTTTGTTTGGCTTTTGAGAAACCTTCTCTAAGGGAAGTATTTCTTCTTTTTCAACCTTGAGTTCAATTTCTTCTTCAAGGCTTTCCTCCTGATCGTTCTCTTCTTTCACGACTTTCCTTTCTTCCAAGGTAATGACCTCGTTATTTGGGCAATCCGTGGATAAGTGTCCAAGCCCTTGGCACTTGAGACACCTCCTATGTTGTGGGGGAAAGATCATTTGTGGGGTTGGTTCTTTTTGTGGGGTGGAAGGGAATGAACCCGTGAGCTTAACGGAGATACTTTCTTCCATGGGCATGTAAGTGGATGGGTAAAAGAAACCCTTCAACTTACTACTCAATTTCTTCCAAGTTCTCACCTTTTCTTTTCCTTTCTTTTTTCGCTCAAACTTATATTTATTCCACCACTGAAGTGCACATCCTCTCAATCTTGAAATAACCACTTTGAACTTCTCTTGGTCACTAAGGATACAACAAGCAAAAACTCGTTACACCTTAGATAACCAACCTGCGAACTCTTCCTTTTCGCCATGAAATTTTGGAATTGCAAAGCAAGCATATCTAATATCAATAAGAGCTAGTTCTTTCTCCAAGTTCTTTGAAGACGGCATAAAGGATGAGGTCTAGGGTTCTTCGTGGATTGATTTGAAACGTAAGTTGGCTGTGGCAAAGGTGGCACGGTCGTGCAAGGGGGCACGGTCAGGCCGTGCTATGCTTCGGCTGAAGAAAATGCGGAAAAGTAGAGTGGCACGGTCGTGCTTGGCGGCACGGGGGCACCGTGCTCCGTCTCGACTTGAAGATTTCTGGAAAAATGATATGGCACGGTCGTGTATGGTGGCACAGGGGCACCGTGCTGCTTCTCTGGTCTTCGAGACTCGGATTGCCGGTTTGTGCCTCTTTTTGTTTTTTGTATTTTGGCTTTTTGGGATGTGTTTGGGTATGATGTGGGTCACTTAAAAGCCTTGGCTCTGATACCAATTGATGTATATGTGGGGGGGGTAAGTGAACCAAATCAAACTCAAATAAACCCAAATAAGAATTGAACCAAAGTAAAGAGAAAATGGAAGGTTGATTGAGTTGGAATGAAAATAATAACAAAAAAGAACAAAGGATAAACAAGACCTTGCACTTGAGATAATCCTTCACGGAGCCACTCAATGACTTGATCTTGGGCTAATTCTCTTGTCTTAACCAAGGAATCACTCCAATTGGAAAAGGAAGAGAACCTAGAACACAACTTGAATGAGCCAAATTCAAGATATAGAACTAGGAATTTTGAGACACAAATGAGAATCACTCTCAAAGGTGCTTGTATTACTTTGGAAATCTCTTACAATGCTGAATGATTAGCTTCACATGCCCCTCCCCTTTTATGAACTCAGCAAAAGACAATCAAAAGACTCAAATAACTCCTAACAATTAAAAACTAGCTAATGAAAAGTCTAAGAAAAATGAAAAGACACATCATAAAAGGGGGTGGGGGAGGTTACAAGGAATATTTTAGGATTTTTGCAGCTGATTACATCAATCTAGAAGCATCTAAAACGTGCACAATATCAGCTACACAAGTATATGTAACCGAAAACTCTTCATATTCCCAGCATTAATCCTTGCAACTGCCTCAACTTCAATAGAGCATAACTTCCAGAATACTCGGCCAAATCACGCGTTCTTGGGCTTGTTAGAAATCCCTGGAAGTATATTTTCCAGAATGGGCTCATTTGCTCAATTTGGATAAGCGGTTTGAAAGTTATGGCCCAAACAATGCACCTATATCAGACTGGACTGGATCAGCACAACGTATCTTTGAGTGATATTTTGCCCAACCAAATGATGTCCAAATTAGACAAACTTGGGCTTATTTGAAAGCTGAAATCTTAAACTTCAAAACCATGTGGAGCCTCAAGTTGTGGGTCCACTTGAGCTTGTCCAAAAGTGGTCAAAAAAATCGGGTTCCGCAGGGATGAATTCAGCGCCAAATTTCTAGCAAAGCTTAACCTCTTTTTGACCTCTTCATAGTGTCGTGAGTCTTTGAACTCACTTAATAAGACCAAATAATCACACTTCCAAGCATGATCTTCTTTGACCCTTTTCTTCTTTGAAATTGGTCTTGAATAAAAATGATGCATATGGAAATATGCATCACCAAATGAAGTCCAAATTGGATGAAACTTGATTTGTTGGAAAGCTAACATCTTGATCTTCAAATCCATCAAAAAATATTAGACGTAAACCCTTAGGATGTTTGAGAAATTAAGCACACAAAAACGGGTTAGCTGCTGGATTTAACCCTTGCCCTGCAGTTTCAATGTTTAATCAAAACTTGGATGATTTATTCATCCTTAAACCAGCATAATAAGATTACCTAATTTGATTCGATTCTTTTTTAACAAAAGGGATGGAGGGATTTCCATCATACTCCCCTTGTTAAAAATGATTTGCCCTCAAATCATAGTAGGTAATGAACTCCTCTTTTTGCTTCAATTCTGGTTGAAATAAAATCAACCATGACAACAAGTCTCTTTTGAACTTAGAGACTTTCTTCTTTACCTTCCCCTTGTTGATTGGAATGGTGGACGTAGGGGACTTCTTGGACTTGCTTCGAACCAATTCTTCAAATGCTCTTAACTCAAAATTAGGAGCTTTTAGTAATGGTTCTGAAATGGATTGATAGAAATTTGGGTTGAGTGTTTTAGGTGTGGGTGGAGTGGGAAAAAATGATGGTGGTTTATGAAAAGTGGTGGGAAGGATGAGATGCCCATGGCTTCTAGGTGGATGGTGGATGTTTAAAGTGAGCATAGCACCTTTATTTGCCTCAATCTCTATCTCCTCAAGATCATCTTCTTCATCCTCTTCTTTTTCCTCCTCTAATTCGACCTCCTTCGGTTCTTCCACCAATGGCATCTCCTTTTCCTCCTGATTTTCCTCCTCTCTCACGGCTTTCCTTTCGTCCAAGGTAATGACCTTGTTGTTTGGGCAATCCGTAGCTAAGTGTCCAAGCCCTTGGCACTTGAGACACCTCCTAAGTTGTGGGGGAAAGATCATTTGTGGGGTTGGTTTTTTTTGTGGTGTGGAAGGGAATGAACCTATGGGCTTAATGGAGATACTTTCTTTCATGGGCATGTAAGTGGATGAGTAAAAGGAGCCCTTCAACTTACTACTCAATTTCTTCCAAGTTCTCACCTTCTCTTTTCCTTTCTTTTTTCGCTCAAACTTGTAATTATTCCACCACTGAAGTGCACAACCTCTCAATCTCGAAATAACCACTTTGAACTTCTGTTGGTCATTAAGGATACAACAAGTAAAAACTCGTTCCACCTTAGATAACCAACCTGTGAACTCTTCCATTTCGCCATGAAATTTTGGAATTGCAAAGCAAGCATATCCAATATCAATAAAAGCTAGTTCTTTCTCCAAGTTCATTGAAGATGGCATGAAGGATGAGGTATAGGGTTCTTTGTGGATTGATTTGAAACGTAAGTAGGCTGTTTGTGTTTGGATTTAATTTGGGAGCGTGGGGTTCAGGTAAGGATCTGAACTTGCTCTGATACCAAAAATGATGTAAGTCTTAAGGGTAGGAACAACCCAAGCTAACTTACAACAGGAACACAACCAAAACAAGTGGGAAACTCACGAACCAGGGGTGGCACGGTCGTGCTTCAAGGCACGGGGGCACCGTGCCAACTTGCTGCCTAAGCACGCCTAGTTTTTGATTTTCACGGTTTTTGAGATGGCTTTTGTGTTTGGGCTCAAAACTGAATCAAAGCAAGAATTCTTGGCCTTGATTAAGCTTGAAATGAATATGAAAAGAAAAAAAAAAAGAGAGGAATGAAGTTCACTGATTAGAAAATGAAAAAGGAGAGCTTATGGTTTAAGGGATCCAAAAGCTAACTTCATGAACTTTAAGTGAATTCAATGGAATTTGGATAGTTCTAAGCCTTGTGATTAGATAAGATAGACCACTAATCACTTAGCTTAGGGCCCTTAATCTTGGATTAGGATAAGATACACCACCTAACCAAAGATCAAGACGCACTTGGTCACCACCTTAATCGGCCACAATTAAGGATAAGCAAGTTAAGTGTTTAAGAAATCACAAGACACAAAGTCTTTGCTCTCAACTTTAATACTCAAAACTTGTTTTTTTTAACAAAAGAGCAGCCAAGGCACTTATATAGCCTTGTGATTACATGAAAAGAGCTTTCCTTCTAGGCAAGGAAAGTCATTAAACTAATCCTATGCTTAGTAATACACGGTTTGAGCTAAAACATACATAAGCTGAAAGTTTAAGCTACAAAACACAAGATTTCCTTCTTAAACTCTTTCCTAAGTATTAAGAAACCTTGTTGACTCAATTTCCATTCAAGGAAGGTAAGAGAGCATGGCTGCCACCTCAAAAGGACTGAAAATTGCATGTGTGCCATGTCATGCTTGAGTGATCGAATGAGAGCTTGCAAAATGGTGGCGTTTCACTAGCTCCACGTGTCGCTCTCTCAAGTAACTGAGTGATGTTTAATCAAGCAGCTCAAAATGACCTGCTTGGCAGCCTTCCACCTTAAGCAAACCCCTTGAAGGAGCAAAACCACCAGGCTAAGCAACCGGGTGTCAAGCAGCCGGTTTCTGCCTCCACTTGCAACGCATGTTTGACACCTCAAATGATGACTAATTGCTACGTTTCTTACATGGTTGGAAACCTAAAGATGTCTAGATTACCCTCCTTTTTGAATCATAGCAATTGGACGTCATTTGCCCCTTGAATCAGCCTGATTTCCCAAACTGTGCAGATTGGACTCCAAAACAGCAGAGGTTTACTAATTAACTTAGTTCACTAACCAATGGAACTCCAAATCTGGTAATTCCAATTGGACATGAAATCTAAGATCTTGGGGACCCAAAATATGTAAAAATACAAGATTTAAGCTAAACTACATCATAAGAAATAAAAGAACAAAACCGGGTTCATCCTGGCCCTGCTGGGCAGTTTTGACACCTTGGGTTTAATTGCTGATTTGAACGACCAAATGAAGTCCAAATTGGATGAAACTTGATTTTTTGGAAAGCTAACATCTTGATCTTCAAATCCATCAAAAAATATTAGACGTAAACCCTTAGTATGTTTGAGAAATTAAGCACACAAAAACGGGTTAGCTGCTGGATTTAACCCTTGCCCTGTAGTTTCAATGTTTAATCAAAACTTGGATGATTTATTCATCCTTAAACAAGCATAATAAGATTACCTAATTGATTTGATTCTTTTTTAACAAAAGGGATGGAGGGATTTCCATCATACTCCCCTTGTTAAAAATGATTTGCCCTCAAATAATAGTAGGTAATGAACTCCTCTTTTTGCTTCAATTCTGGTTGAAATAAAATCAACCATGAAAACAAGTCTCTTTTGAACTTAGAGACTTTCTTCTTTACCTTCCCCTTGTTGATTGGAATGGTGGACGTAGGGGACTTCTTGGACTTGCTTCGAACCAATTCTTCAAATGCTCTTAACTCAAAATTAGGAGCTTTTAGTAAGGGTTCTGAAATGGATTGACAGAAATTTGGGTTGAGTGTTTTAGGTGTGGGTGGAGTGGGAAAAAATGATGGTGGTTTATGAAAAGTGGTGGGAAGGATGAGATGCTCATGGCTTCTAGGTGTATGGTGGATGTTTAAAGTGATCATAGCACCTTTATTTGCCTCAATCTCTATCTCCTCAAGATCATCTTCTTCATCCTCTTCTTTTTCCTCCTCTAATTCGACCTCCTTCGGTTCTTCCACCAATGGCATCTTCTTTTCCTCCTGATTTTCCTCCTCTCTCACGGCTTTCCTTTCATCCAAGGTAATGACCTTGTTGTTTGGGCAATCCGTGGCTAAGTGTCCAAGCCCTTGGCACTTGAGACACCTCCTAAGTTGTGGGGGAAAGATCATTTGTGGGGTTGGTTTTTTTTTTGTGGTGTGGAAGGGAATGAACCTATGGGCTTAATGGAGATACTTTCTTTCATGGGCATGTAAGTGGATGAGTAAAAGGAGCCCTTCAACTTACTACTCAATTTCTTCCAAGTTCTCACCTTCTCTTTTCCTTTCTTTTTTCGCTCAAACTTTACTTATTCCACCACTGAAGTGCACAACCTCTCAATCTTGAAATAACCACTTTGAACTTCTCTTGGTCATTAAGGATACAACAAGCAAAAACTCGTTCCACCTTAGATAAAACCAACCTGTGAACTCTTCCATTTCGCCATGAAATTTTGGAATTGCCAAAGCAAGATATCCAATATCAATAAAAGCTAGTTCTTTCTCCAAGTTCATTGAAGATGGCATGAAGGATGAGGTCTAGGGTTCTTGTGGATTGATTTGAAAGTAAGTAGGCTGTTTTGTTTGGATTTAATTTTGGGAGCGTGGGGTTCAGGTAAGGATCTGAACTTGCTCTGATACCAAAAATGATGTAAGTCTTAAGGGTAGGAACAACCCAAGCTAACTTACAACAGGAACACAACCAAAACAAGTGGGAAACTCACGAACCAGGGGTGGCACGGTCGTGCTTCAAGGCACGGGGGCACCGTGCCAACTTGCTGCCTAAGCACGCCTAGTTTGTGATTTTCACGGTTTTTGAGATGGCTTTTGTGTTTGGGCTCAAAATTGAATCAAAGCAAGAATTCTTGGCCTTGATTAAGCTTGAAATGAATATGAAAAGAAAAAAAAAGAGAGGAATGAAGTTCACTGATTAGAACATGAAAAAGGAGAGCTTATGGTTTAAGGATCCCAAAAGCTAACTCATGAACTTTAAGTGAATTCAATGGAATTTGGATAGTTCCAAGCCTTGTGATTAGATAAGATACACCACTAATCACTTAGCTTAGGGCCCTTAATCTTGGATTAGGATAAGATACACCACCTAACCAAAGATCAAGACTCACTTGGTCACCCTTAATCGGCCACAATTAAGGATAAGCAAGTTAAGTGTTTAAGAAATCACAAGACACAAAGTCTTTGCTCTCAACTTTAATACTCAAAACTTATTGTTTTTTTACAAAAGAGCAGCCAAGGCACTTATATAGCCTTGTGATTACATGAAAAGAGCTTTCCTTCT